>WSYH01002087.1:23176-96808 GCA_036426205.1 Ascaphus truei | reverse complement strand
ACATTTTGCAACAACAGATTTTTGTGTGTTAAGTGCATAGTTTTTCTATTATAAACAGGGGCCTGAGACCCTGGCAAATATTCATTTTACATATTTTTTTTATTTGCATTATTCTTGGGTGGTGGCAGCATGTGGATAGGATTGCAATTGAGTAAGGGGTAAATACTAACTCATTGAAAGTACCTTGCGGAGGAGGAAAGTGAGTTGGCTAGAGTAGCCGTGTGTATTAACTATATGGGGATGGATTGAGGGAGATATTGTTCATTTAAGGGACCTTTGCGAAGGTGAAAAGTGGGAAAGCTTGCGAACTGTGTATTAACCTTTGTGCTGTATGCAGGTCATGTGCTCACAGGTGTGCCCTATATGACAAATGGATGTCTATAAATATTATCGGTAGCTATACTTTTTTTTACTCCTTTGATATTTATTATTATTATTATTATAATTATGTAGATTTATATACAGTTATGGAGTGCTGTTTTACATCATCTGCATGTATGGGGCTTTTTTGGTAAGGTGTCTAATGATATAAGTGATTATACTGAAGAACATTTTGTTTTCGATTTGAGTTATTGATAGTTTTGAGATTAGAGATGTGAGTATATTCACAATTTTTTGGCGAATCGGTGAAATAAGCGGATATCTTTTGCACAGGAGTCTCCTGTCAATGTGTACAAGTCCTACCTTTCTTTAAAAGGACCGGAGGTATCCAGATGGTCTGGCTGATCCGAACGGCTTGATGCTCTGCCGCACAGGTCACTTCTGTATCCCGGTCACAGCTGGAGATGTTCACCCCGTATCTGTATGTGCTGCTATAGGTTCCATCTGTGTTAGTAACTAGGCGGGAATCATTCAGCCCAAACCCTCCACAGGTCGTGTTCAGTGAGATAGTCACAGGTTGTGGATAGAATTCACTCGCTGTGCAGGTCACGGTGTCACCATCTTCATCATGAGAGAGGTTCATTCGTGGAGCAACTGGGGACAACAGATTAAGGGAGTTAAATAAAATGTATAGTTGTATAATTACATGCAATTTGTTCACACCCCCTCTCATATTCTTTATTATTTTTTATTTTAAAGTTGAATTTTAATGCTCCACAATTACCAATGTATTTCGCCTTGTAATGTGCCATCCAAGCATTTTCTCTTTTACCATTTGTTTTTTTACACAGGATTGAAGCAGGGTTTCTGGAGCTGAACCCCATAAATGTCAGCTCCAGGGACCCCCTGCTTCCTGAGATACTTACCTTCGTAGGGGGTGTCAGTAGCCGTTCCACTCGGCTACCACGGTTCACATTGTGGCGCCATTTTGAAGCTCCTGCGCCCTTCGGGCCAATAGGAAGCCATGGCATAATCTGCCTTGACTCAGTATCAGTATCGCGTGAAGCCTTTGAGTCTGGGACTTCCACTCCTAAGTCAAGTTCGTGTTTTCCTGATTTCTTCTTCAGTGCTTGAAGTACCCAGTTCTAACTCCAAGACTTCTGTTTCTAAGTCATGTTTACCGCTCACCTTGCTTCCTGCTGTACCAGATAAAATCTGTTCTCTCAACTTTCAAGCAGATTCTACACCCGCGGGTGGTCCTGCCTGATGTGTTCTCTCTGGATTTCAAGTTACCATCGTCAAAGACTGAAACACTCCATTTGGACTTTCTTGCCTTGCCTGAGGTGCCCGTCCCTGCTTCTTGTGCTCTCAATGTGGGCACAGGCATGCTTCTCTCCAATTGCTATTCAGTGTCTACTCTGTCCTCTGCGGATTCCCTGACATCTGTACCAATGCTTTCCTGAGCTCATCTACCTAGGGGTGCTGACCTACTGATTGCAGTGCCACTGCTTTGCCTTTTAAAGAAAGCACTCTCTAACAAACGCAGATCTACTACGGTTCCCAGAAGGTTCAGAAACAATTCCATGTCGCCGAAATCACAGAATGAGCCTGCTCCTGTTCGCTCAGAGCTCTCACCTGAAGGGGGGGATACTGTAAGGGTTCCAGTCCTGGCTTTGGCTGGAACTCACCCTTAAAAGCATTCAGAGCTTCCAGGCAAAGGCCTCCCTATACTTGGCAATTGGAATCACCTGATTCTGGACTCACACTGCAGTCTGCTTCTTGCTGCCTGCTATGTCTGCCCATTGCTGCCTGCAGCTCTGTCCCTATTGGCTTCCCATGCTATATAGGGTCAGCCCATCCCCTCAGGAAGTGGCTGAGCATAATCCTTTCTTGGTGTTACTGTGCTGGCCACAAGCTCCTTTGCTTGGACCTTCTTGGCCTTCCTGTGCTGAAGCTTGTGCTGAAGCTTCCTGTATCCTGGAGCCTCCTTTGTCCAGAGGCCATTCCTGTGCCGAAGCCCTGTGCTGAAGCTTCCTTATCTAAAGTCTTCGCCTGCAGCATTTACGCTGAAGCGCCTTTGCCAAAGCCCTTCCTGTTCCTGAGGACCTCCTGCGCTGGAGCACCTGCCCTGACCCCCTGCGCTGCAGGAGTCCTGTCCCGGAGACCTCCCCTTGCGCTGCAGTGCCTATACTGAAGCTTTCTGCTGATGCGCTAACGCTGACGCTCTACCTGATGCCAACCCCGGTCTGCAACCTCAACCTATGCTCCTGTGCCGCCTGCCCTGACCCGCACCTGGATATCGTTTACCCTGACTTCTCCAATCCTGACCCGGCTACGTTTGACCATGGAATACGCACTCCGGACCCAGCTCCTGGCCTAAGGTCGGTGTTAATCCATCCCCACTTCAGCTCTGCGGTCCAGTTTGTGGCGAGCACGATCGTGACATGGACAGGCTTTACAAGTACTGTTATACTGCAACCTTCCTCTAGCCTATATTATACATTTGCTGTTCCGCATCTCCCTAAAAGTTCTCTAATCACCCCAAGAACTCCAGGTGTACTCCAAAAGATATTGAGGATCAGATACAACCTTTTCCGTAACACATGTCTCTGCTTGTAGCTCAGCTAACCTCTGGGAGCGATGTTATTAGTCTGTGGCTGGGCAATTTCTAGTCAAAAGGTAATTTGGGGATCAGAGACATAACAAATATGATATTATCTGAATTACCCATTCCTTTCCCTGTTTTCTCCATGCACAGTAAGTGCTCTCTAGTGTATGTGGATCGCTTGCACAAGGGTCGCTAAAGCAGACAATATAGACACATCGGAGACTATCCACAAAAATCTCTCATCAGTAGAACTGGTACACAAATAGCACCTGATGTATCACCACAACAGTCCAGTTTCTGAAAACTGTATGTCAACACCTAATACTGGGTGGGCCCCAGCGAGACACAAGTTGCTGTTCCCCAGAGGGTATTATACTAGGATAAGAGGTCAGTGGATAGAATTGGCAGATGGGAGTAGTACTTAGGGTGATAAATTACTCCTACTTTCCGGGCTGGTCACTCTACGTGCACCAATAATCATGCCAGTAGACATCCCAAGGACTTTGCAGACTACCACTTTGACCCCTAATTAATATGCTCTGTCAGAAGATTATATAGGGGGCACAGACAATCTCTTTTTTCATCAGAACCTCTGCAAAGGTGCAACAAGAACTACAGATACAGCATGTAATTTGGGTAAATTAGAAGTATTAATTGTATCATTCTCATGTCCAACCATGGGCGTCCGCAGAATTTTTTTCAGGGGGGGGCATAATTTTAACGGCCAGTGCCCAGCGTAAAAGTGGTGGCGAGCGAGCCCGACCAGCATAAGGGGGGTTCTCCTGCCCCCCCCCCCAGAATTTTTTTACAAAAAGAGTGGGCAAATGGTGCATTTTCAAGCAAATTTGAGAAAGCTTGAAGTTTAATAAAGCAATTGTGAAAGACATCAGTAGTTATGACATCAGAAAAGAGCAGTTACTCAGGGTTGCCGGATCTGGTGGGTGCCTGGAGAACTTACATATAAAAAAATATGCTCCACTGGCAAGGAGGGATCCCTCATCAGAAAGGAAAAGAATAAGAGTAGAAGAAAACGGGGAAGAAGAAAAAAAGAAATATCTCAAAAAAAGCAAGAGGTAGGGAACAACATCTTCAACCTTAGCTCAAAAGTACTCACTGAACCAGAAAAATCTTTAATGGCAAAGGGACTAAAATATGCTCCAACAGTAGGTCCCAGTAATTTTGGTCTTTTTGTAGACGCACAAAGGTTCCTTAGAAAACTTACTATTAAAAGGTTTTTCAGAACAAAAGAAGTAGAGCAGAGAACATCTGATAATCTGAAAAAAGATTCAAAGGAAAATTGCTCAACTAATATCTCTATAGGAATACCTACTTTAGTCCATTCTGGTCTGAAATTACCTTCTGTGTTTTATCCTAAATTTGCAAAGGGTAACAACTTAGAGGTATTTTCAAATTTGATACAAAAAGATTTTGAAAAATTGGTAGAATCCGATAAAATGTTTGCAAATAATCTAACACATTCTGAGAGAACAGCTTTAAAAACCTTACAGGAAGATACATCTATAGTTATAAAACAAGCTGACAAGGGGGGTGGTATAGCTATCCTAGATAGAAAAGACTATATTGCTGAGTCCAATAGGATTCTGGGAGATAGTTATACCTATTTACCTTTAAAAAAAGATCCAACAGCGGAGTTCCTAAAAGATCTAAAAATTCTGCTAGACAAAGGTAAAATGGAAGAAGTAATAAATAATGAAGAATATAATTTCCTGTATAGAGATAACCCTGTTAGACCTATATTTTATTACCTTCCAAAATTGCATAAGAGTATTTCTAACCCCCCAGGAAGGCCCATAATTGCAGGCATAGACTCTTTAATGTCCCATTTATCCGCCTACATAGACGTCTACTTACAAAAATATGTAAAAGAACTTCCCTCTTACCTCAAAGATACCACAGACATCTTGCGTATCCTAGACAATCAAGTCTGGGAAAAGGGATGGTATTTAGTGACGTGCGATGTCACCTCACTATATACCTGCATAAACCACAGAGACGGACATGAAGCAGTTGACAGAGCATTAGCCAAAGACTCAGAGATGCCAAATGAACAGGCTAATTTTATTCTTGATGGTATCAAATTTATCTTAGAGCACAACTACTTCTTGTTCGAGGGTACATACTATCTACAAAAATGTGGCACCGCCATGGGCACAAAATTTGCACCCAGCTACGCAAATCTCCTGATGGGAGCATGGGAAGAAGACCATATATGGTCTGTTGCGGAGCTGGGTGAGAATTTGTGCCTATGGCGTAGGTACATAGATGATATCATCTTTGTGTGGAAGGGTGACGAAAAGGGACTTATCCAGTTCACCCATTATCTGAATGATAATTTGTTGAATCTACATTTTACATGTGATTACAGTCAGGAAAAAGTGAACTTCCTAGATTTAGAAATTTTCATTGAAGACGGTCTCATTAAAACCAAGACTTTTTTTAAGGGTGTTGATATTAATAATTATATATCTATGGATAGTTGTCATCATCCGAAATGGCTGCAAAATGTCCCATATGGGCAAATACGACGTATTAGGAGAAACTGCTCTGACGATAGCAGTTTCCAAAGTCAATCAGCTTTCTTACAAAATAGATTTAAAGAAAAAGACTATAAAGATAAGGATATAAAAAATGCATTAATAAAAGCGGAAAATTTAGACAGAAAAGATTTGTTGTGTGAAAAAAGCAAAAAACAGCTGAGTTCAAAAAATAACTTTGAGTATTCATTTATTACAAACTACAATAACCAATCAGACAAAATCTCAAAGATTATTCATAAGTATTGGCATATTGTCAAAAATGATTCTGTACTGGGAGAGATTGTCCCAGACAAACCAAATGTTATTTTTAAAAGAGCTAAAGCCTTAAAAGATAAATTGGCCCCTAGTGCTTTGCAAAAATTGAATCCAGCTGCAAATAGGTGGCTAGCACAAAATAAAGGCTTTTATGGTTGCACTACATGTACGGCCTGTAAATACAGGACCGATGATAAATTCAGTTTTACATCACACGTGACAGGAAAACGGTTTAGTATAAAACAATTTTTAACATGTAAAACAGATCATGTAGTATACCTTGTTTCTTGCCCATGTGGGCTACAATATGTGGGACAAACTTCAAGAAAAGTACAAACACGTATACTTGAACATATTGGAAACGTAAGAAGAGGTATTACAACACATTTTCTGTCTAATCACTTTATTCAAAAGCATAACGGAGACACATCAGGTCTCAAATTTACTGTATTGGAACAGGTGTTACCACACTGGAGAGGTGGAAACAGAATCGTCTCTCTGAAAAAGAGAGAGAGTTTCTGGATTTTCACCCTCAAAACACTTGTTCCATTGGGACTTAATGTGGATTTCGAATTAAATGCTTTCTTATGAATGGTGTACATTTATCATATGAGTATAAGCCTGTTTATATAGAAACGTATTTATGAAATGTACACAACAGAGTAAAGAATTTGTGAGATTATATATAATGTTTCAATTAATACTCATTGTGTTTTTCTTTTTCTTTCCATTTGAGACACATCAATCGGCGTTTTTCTAATTGGAGAAATATGTGGGGATTATTTTATGAATTTTATTGAGTAAGATGTGTTTTGCCATTTATTATATAATTTTAGTTATGAGTAAAAATATGATTTTTTATTATTATATATTGTATTAAAGTTTAAATTGTATTTTAATATATTTGTATAAAACTGTGATGAGATGTGTTACAGCGGTGAGTGTAAACAAGTTACCAAACTAATTAGTCCATCATATGCTGTGACCTATAGGGAGAAAGGTCAGGGCAATTGGGAAGGGTATATAAAGTATCCTCCTATGGGTCTACGTCACTCCTGACGAAGCCGTCCACCCTATACGGCGAAACGCGTAGAGCGTAACCCTCAACCCAACATCCTGAGGGAGACAGTCTCCAGCTGATGCTCCGGTGGCGCCAAGTGTTCCGTTAAACCCGGAAGTGACGTATCGGCATTCAGTCTGCAGCACAGGACAGATACCGGCGGAGAAGACAGACGTGCAGGAGGTCCACGAGGTCGCGACTCGGCGTTCCATCTTTAACCTGTTACCCACGCCTGTTATACTCCGGTATCTTGTAAGCCTTGAATCTTATCATTTCCGGATAAATTTTATTTGGCTTTTTATCCTTGACTCTGTTGTCTCTCTTCTGGGATATCGTTCTCCCTATCTATATGCTGTTTATGGACTACAATCCTTTATCCAGCACTCTGTTGCTCCTTGGAGCCCTACCGTTATATGTATTTTGTTTATAAGCAGTATACACTATGGTAGTTTTTATATTATTTTTCCAGGTATTGACGCTCCCCTGATTTCGTTCCATTGCCTGGAGAACTTGCCATGTCACTCTGGCGCCTAAGTGCAGAAATTCCAGCCGTACTACTACTTTTTAAGCATGCTTCTCTGCGCAGGATCCTCCGACATGATGTGTGCCAGGTAGGGCACAAGAAAAAGAAATGGGGATCATTAAATACTCTGCTCATCACCGGGGCTGGCGGTATTGAATAAACTGTGGGTTGTAGATGAGCTGCGGTGAGTTAAAAACTCCCTTTAAAGTTCTCCTGCCAGGAGACCCAAGCTTTCCTTGCATAATGCATAGTTATATTGGTAAGATGAGATTTGTGAACTTCAAATAACTCACCTACAATGCACTATTTATTGAATACAGCCCTGTATGCAGTAATAGAAACTTGAAAAAGGAAAAGTGTATGTGTGTGGCACACAGTGTGGGTGGGTATATATACTTCTAATAAAAAAAAAGACCCAGCAGTACTGCAAAACCAACTTTTTTTTCAAGGCTTCCCCTTGGTGGCATGCTTCATCATTGGGTCCATCCCGTTCCGCTGCGGAACAGGGCGTGCTGCGACCTACGAGCTAGGTGGGGGCACTTATTAGTATGACTGTACACACACACACACACACACACACTATATGTATGTATGTATATGTAGCCAGGTCCCCCCTTGCGTACTCACTCCCTCCTTTTGGAACGCGAGCCGCGTGTTGTTGTTGTTGCGGCCGGTTGCCGGGGACGCGAGCGGGCCGGTTGCCGGGGACGCGATCGGGCCGGTTGCCGAGGCCGCGATCGCGTTGCTGGGGCCGCGGCGGTACACGGAGCAGGGCGCCGCCATTGCAGGATGCGCTGCGCAGGGCGTAGGAGCGCCGGGAGGACTCCAGGGAGATCGCGCATGCGCGAGAAGGGGAGGAGAAAGCCCGCGAAGCCCTAACCTACCAGGGAAGGCTCTTTAAGAGGACTACAATTCCCATGAGCCCCAGCAGCACCCCATGTGACGCCAGGGAGCCAATAGGGCTGCAGGAGCTCCCTGCTTGCAGGGAATGGATACAATTCGCGGGGTTGTTGCAGACAACAGTTGGTGACTGAAGCAGCTAGGGGAAGGAGGTAGGGTGCAGGGGTCAGTGACTCTGCACTAGGCCAGCAATCCCCTAGGTCCCAGATAGCCCTGAGTCATCCCAGCTGAGTATTGTAGGGACAGGCCCTAGGTTAGGGACTCAGCCCCATTATCTATTGCCTAGTAGTGTACCACGAACATTGATCGGTCGCTGGGAAAGAGTTGGACTGTTTCCAGAAGGGGGTGCTTGCGTATGCTGATCCTGAACAACCCTACGTTCTGCATGTGGATGCCAGCCTCAATGGGCTGGGCGCCGTCTTGCACCAGAAATTCCCCGAGGGCCTTCGGCCTGTCGCCTACATCAGTCGCAGTCTGACCCCCAGTGAACAGCGGTACCCTGTCCACAAGTTGGAGTTTCTGGCTCTCAAGTGGGCTATCACCGAGAAGCTCCATGATTACCTGTACGGTGTTGCCTTCGAGGTAAGGACGGATAACAATCCCCTCACATACGTCAACACTTCGGCCAAATTGGACGCCGCCGGACACCGCTGGCTGGCCGCCCTAAGCAACTACAGTTTCTCCATGAAGTATAAGCCAGGACCTTTGAATATAGGGGCTGACGCTCTATCCAGACGACCCGGGCTAAGTGCTATTCCGGACGATGAGGAATGGGAGGAACTCCCAGGACCCGGAGTACGATCTATGTGTAGCATGGCCGCCATCGTCCACGACCGAGTCGCTTTTTCAGAATTAAGAGTGGCCGATTCATTGGGATGCCGGTCGCAGGCTGTCCCAGCCGCCTACTGCGACCCAAAAGGGATGAACATCACGCATGACAAGGTGTTACGGTGGAAGGATCTGGTAGACTATCAAATACGAGATCCTGTTGTCAGTATCATCCGACAGGCCGTTGCCCGAAGGAATCCAACCCTTCTGAAGCGGGCACCAAATGACTTAGTAGCCTTGCTCATGCGAGAATGGGACAAATTCTAAATAGACAATGGCCTACTATATCGGGTGGTACAATACCACAATCACCCGGATAGGCGACAACTAGTTCTCCCTAAGAATTTACAATACCTGGCGTTGAGGTCCCTACATGATGATCATGGACATCTTGGGATAGAGAAGACCTTTGGGTTGGTCAGAGATCGCTTTTTCTGGCCCAATATGCGAGAGGCTGTTGAACGACACTGTCGCCGTTGTACCAGGTGTATACAGCGCAAGACCCTGCCTACTCGAGCAGCCCCCATGGGCCACCTAAAGAGTTCTGGTCCCATGGACCTGGTGTGTATGGACTTTCTATGCATTGAGCCGGATAGCCGGGGAATATGCAACGTGTTGGTCATCACGGACCATTACACCCGTTATGCCCAAGCCTTCCCCACGAAAGATCAGAAAGCAATCACCGTTGCAAAAATATTATGGGAAAAGTATTTCATGCACTACGGTCTTCCCAACCGCCTTCATTCCGATCAAGGGCGGGACTTTGAGAGCACATTGATCAGAGAACTGCTCAAAATGCTGAACATTGCAAAATCACGAACGACCCCGTATCATCCCGAAGGTGATGCGCTGCCAGAACGATTCAATCGAACCTTACTGGACATGCTCGGAACTCTACAGAGCGCGCAAAAATCTGAATGGAGTCGACATGTGGAGGGCCTAGTGCATGCGTATAATTGCACCAGACACGAGTCAACGGGATTCTCCCCTTACTTCCTCATGTTTGGGCGGGAGGCCAGACTGCCAGTGGATGTGCGTCTTAGAGTCTCGACAGATGGGATACATAATGCTACTCATTTCAAATACGTACAAAGACTTAAAGACAGTTTACAGCAGGCCTATCAACAAGCTGAAAAGTCCACAGCTAAGCTGAATGCAGGAAACAAACGGCGATATGAACAAAAAGGTCAAATATCGGGAACTTCGTCCTGGGGATGCTGTGTTGCTTCGCAATCTCGGAGTCCCGGGAAAACACAAATTGGCTGACCGATGGAGAAACGGAGTGTATGAGATTGAATCCCAGATGCCTGGCCTCCCGGTCTATCGCATCAAAGACACTGACGGCCGGGTAAAGGTATGGCACCGCAATCATCTTCTCCCCATTCCACAAGTGGACGATGACGAGACAGAGATACTGGCCACACCGCTCAACGGTGAGCCCGATTTATCAGAGTTGGGTCAAGAGACTGTTAGTAACGAGACCCACTCTGAGACTCCTGAAGATCCTATGGAAGGACCCTCTCCAAGGGACTGCTCCACAGAAGGGGCATCTCCCGGAGGAGCTACGGGTAAAGGGCCCCGTAGGCCAATGCCTACTAAGGTGGCACCAACAGGCCAGCCTTTGGATCCACAGAGCCCGAGCTTTGTGCCTAACAGAGACTGTACAGAGACAATTCTCCCCTCAAGGGAAGAGGCTGAGCCTCAGGACTGTGTTTACTACTCCCCCGAGGGAGTCGCAGAAGAACAGCTTCGTAGGAGCCAAAGAGTCAGGTACCCTCCAAATCGGGTAACCTATGATCAAGTTGGGGCACCCCATTATGAGGCTCAGCAGTGGGCTCGCAGCAGAGTACAGTCAGTTATTGTGATGTTCAGTGAAATGTACAATCTGATTTAGAGCTGATAATAGTGAAATCACGGTTGGTTGTTGGAATTTTCATTATATAAGTATGTTTCGCCATTTTCATTATATAACTTTTGTATATAGCTGGATTGCATGGTGTCCCAAGTGAGGACGTTGGGGATTTTACCAGGGGGAGGATGTAGCCATGTCCCCCCTTGCGTACTCACTCCCTCCTTTTGGAACGCTAGCCGCGCGTTGTTGTTGTTGCGGCCGGTTGCCTGGACGCGGTCGGGCCGGTTGCTGGGGACGCAAGCGGGCCGGTTGCCGGGGACGCGAGCGGGCCGGTTGCCGGGGAAGTGATCGGGCCGGTTGCCGAGGCCGCGATCGCGTTGCTGGGGCCGCGGCAGTACGCGGAGCAGGGCGCCGCCATTGCAGGATGCGCTGCGCATGCGCAGGGCGTAGGAGCGCCGGGAGGACTCCAGGGAGATCGCGCATGCACGAGAAGGGGAGGAGAAAGCCCGCGAAGCCCTAACCTACCAGGGAAGGCTCTTTAAGAGGACTACAGTTCCATGAGTCCCAGCAGCACCCCATGTGACGCCAGGGAGCCAATAGGGCTGCAGGAGCTCCCTGCTTGCAGGGAATGGATACAATTCGCGGGGTTTTTGCAGACAGCAGTTGGTGACTGGATCAGCTAGGGGAAGGAGGTAGGGTGCAGGGGTCAGTGACTCTCTGCACTAGGCCAGCAATCCCCTAGGTCCCAGATAGCCCTGAGTCATCCCAGCTGAGTATTGTAGGGACAGGCCCTAGGTTAGTGACCCAGCCCCATTATCTATTGGCTAGTAGTGTACCACAAACATTGATCGGTCGCTGGGAAAGAGTTGGACTGTTTCCAGAAGGGGATCGCCCCTACTGGATCCTCCAGTAGTGGATCCGGGTATCGTGCCAGAGATCGCCTGGATCCTTTGAGAAGTTTGCAGCAGGTCCGAGCACTGGAGTGCTCGGCAGGTAATCCACATCCCCACGTGCACCAACAAGGCCTATCACCAGACATAGTGGCTGCGCAGTCACACACACATATTGGTACATGATTTGGGTGTGCGAGACATTGGGTTGGGTGTACTGGACACGGGGTGGGATCACTCTGGGGAGGTGTTAGCGTCCGCCGTGACGCCTAGAGGTGTTAGCGTCCGCCGTGACACATAAAGTGTGGGCACCCGCCGTGGTGCAAGTTATCTTAAGCGTCCTGTGTGACCCAGTAAGTGTCTCCTCTAGAGAGGGGCACAGGTTATGTAAGATGTTGTTGTTATATGTTGTGTTACAGAAGAAGTAAAGTCACTAGGTATTATATATATCACTGTGTGTGAGTATTGATTGTCCTGCGAGGAACCACTCCCCCCTCTGGTGGGAGCCATCGCAGGTGGAGGCGCTGCATCGTTGTAAGTTAGTATCCCTAGTATAAGTGCCCCAGGTTCCCAGTGGCGGAAGCTCAGCCCTCCTGCGAGCCAACAGGTAATGCACCACACCTATGGTAACATTGTATGTTCCCTTGCCCCCACACTATATCTGCGATTGGGGGGGGGAAATCCGTTACATTTGGAGGCGCTGCTGAGATCTCGGCCTGGGGTGCCCTGTTTCTTTTTGGTAGTCCAATTCAACCACCATCATGCCCGTACCGTCAAAGCAAGACGTCCATGAATGGGCCTTAGCGCGCTGCGTGTCCCCAAGGCGTGTGGTTGCAGTGGCGGGAGTACCCACCGACACGGACTGTTACATCGTACGCACCCAAGTGCGGAACTGCCCGGGACTAGCCACTGCCCGGCTGATAGACTAAACTAGAGGTCAGTGGCCGAACAACCACCTACCTTATGGCCACCACCCATGACATATGTTCAGAGACTGTCCCGCAGGTATTGGACCTACCTGAACCCTCTACAGAGGACTGTATCATGATCTATCCTGACACCCAGGCTCCTGATGACGCGCCCGCGCCCACTGGACCTAGCGCGAGCCACTGGGCCGCCAGTACTCCTCAATGGACTGGCCCCCCCAAGGTCTCCTTCACCCCGAGCGGTGTCGGGGGGAACAGCAGCTGGGCGAACAGCCCACCCACCTCACCTACTCCTGATAGACGGTCCGGTGGCAGGCCTTCAAACATGCCTAGTGTAGGAGAGGGACATGGCAGTGGCGATTCTTCCTTGAATCTGATCACCTCCCAGCTAGTAGAAGCTGTCACCATCTCGACCCAAGCACAGCACTACCGGAAACTAAAAGCTTTTTCTGGGATTCTACCAACTCCAGCGGGAGAAGAAGGGATCGAGGCCGGGAGAGAACATACGCTCCCCGCCATAGCGGAGTGGTCGTGTTCTGAAGCCAGGAAGCTTACAGAGGCATTTTCTGGACGGGCGAAAGGTACCACCGGGAGTCTTATGTCCGGTACCGGGCCTGCATGGCATTGCATGGGACCCAGTGCAGGCAGTTGTTGTGTCACCAAGTTCCACACACTATTGGACTTGATGTTTCAAGAGCAGCTTTTACAGCAGTGTCCCTCGGACGTGAGGGAATGGGTTTTTGATCGTAGACCTAAAACCCATGTGGAAGCTGCTAAAATGGCTGATGAATTTGTGACCAGTCGAGCTTTGATGCACAAAAATGGGGCTACCAAAGACATGGTGACTCCATCCAGGGGAGCCAAAACCACCCGTCAGTGGATGAGCACACCTGGAGCAGAGGGCAGCGCACCCAAAGATGCAGAGTTCAAGCATGTTGGCTGTGTAACAAAGTGGTTCACATCAGACCAGACTGTCTGGACCGTGCCAAGTCTGGTGGACCCCATCAGGGGCAATACTCTCCAGCTGTGAGGCCGGTCATCCGTGTGCAACTGGAACACACAGAGGAGCCAAGTTCAACCGTCGGACCAGCCCAGCTGGGAACCTCCACGGAGAGATCTGCACTTGTCATCCAGGAACCAGCAGCGGAGACAGAGGGACATCAGATTGTACCAGTCGGGATGCAGTCTAATGATGTCCAGCAGAAGCATCTGCACACAGTGACCATTGGAGATCGCCAAACAGCTGGCTTGCTCGACTCCAGGGCCACTGTTACCCTAGTCCGACCTGATATTGTTCGGCCAAAAGATTTGCTCCCGGGCACCAGAATGCAAGTGACCATGCCAGATGGTTGAACACGGTCCATCCAGGTTGCCCGGGTCTTTCTTGATTGGGATGCCGGACGTGTCATGCGGGAGGTGGGGGTATTGCCCGGGCTTGATGCTGAGGTCCTCCTTGGAAATGACTTCCGTCATGCAACATGTGTTTTTACGGCAGAGCTGGCTCCTGTTGCAGCGATTACCAGTAGCCAGTCATCAGGAGTTGCACCTGACGGGTTCGCCATACCCCCGCCATTGGGACCAACAGTACCAGGGGTCTCTGAGGAGACCAGGCAGGTAAGCCAGACTAAGTTGTGACAGCGTGCTGACTTACATTCTCCTTTACATGTTTCACTGTCCTCTGACTTAGAGACTAAGGATGGGTGGCCAGAATTAGGGACACAGTTTAAGGATGCGGTTAGGTGTGATGCCAGCTTGGAGCGCATGAGTCTGCGGGCATCCGAGCCTAACTCGGGTAGTCGGTCAGAACAGTCCTCATGGCACTGTGGACTTATATAGAGAGCAGACGGCTATGGGTTTAGATAGAGTCTGGATCGGTAGTCAACAGTTAGTGGTACCCAGGGAGTATAGGCACCTGTTGGTACAGGTAGCCCTCTCAATTCCACTAGCTTGGCATAAGGGGGTCACTCGAACGAGAGCCCAGCTGTTGCAGCATTACTACTGGCCGGGGGCATCAGGGCAGTGGCAGATTTCTGGCGCTCCTGTGATGCCTGCCGGCGAGTAGGTAAGGCGTGTGATCTGGGGAGGGCACCCCTGAGCCCGTTACTGGTAATTGGGGAACCATTCGAGAGGGTTGCTATGGATATAGTGGGTCCTCTCAAGATCCCTATTTGGTTGGGCAAGCAATAAATCCTCACGGTGGTGGATTTTGCCACCCGGTACCGTGAGGCTTTAGCCCTTGCCAACATCGATGCTAGGGCAGTAGCAAAGGCATTGTTAGTGATCTTCACTAGAGTAGGTTTCCCTACTGAGATTCTAACAGATCAAGTGTCACAATTCATGATTCACCAGCGCACGACCCCTTACCACCCCCAGACTAACGGATTATGTGAGAGGTTCAATGGGACCCTGAAGCAGATGCTTTGAACCTTTATAGAGGCAGAGGGAAAAGACTGGCAGATTCACCGTCCGCACTTGCTGTTGCGTACCGAGAGGTACCGCAAGAATCTACAGGCTTCTCTCCCTTTGAGCTGCTACTAGTAAGTATATGGTCGCAGTGTTCAGGGACCTCTGGACCTATTCCGTGAGGGATGGGAAGGGGAGACTACCAATACTGATGCCTCTGTGCTTCAGTACGTGGTAGATCTCAGAGACCGGCTAGAGATGCTCATGGGGTTGGCACAGGACAACCTTAGGGCTGCTCAGACCAAACAGAAAGCTTGGTATGATCAGAACGCCCGTAGCAGAGAATTCATCCCAGGACAGCAAATACTTGTTCTCAAGCCCACTCGGGTGAACAAATTAATGGCCGCCTGGTCGGGACCGTATCCGGTACTCTGAAAAATGAATGAGTGCAACTATGTTGTACAGGTAGATGCTGAGGCAGGAAAGAATAAGACCTATCATATAAACATGCTCATGGAGTACATAGCACCGAGTGTGGCGTCGGTGCTGGCTATTTGCAGCCCACTGATGGGGGACTTCCGGGGGAAGGCTAGGCAGGGGGGTACAGTAGAGCAGGTTGAGATAGGGTCTCAGCTGAATGTCAGGCAGAGAGCAGAGGCCAGGGCTATGTTAGAGAAGTACAGTAGAGGCAACTCTTATTCTAACAAAAACCAGTGGCAATTCCCCAAAAAACCCAGGAAACACCCAGGTACATTCTGAATACATGCCTTAAACTTTCCTTAAACTAGCCCCAGCATTTCTGCATTGATTAATGGCCTATCAGATTAACAGCGGGGGTCCCTGGCAGTCCCATTCAAACTGAATTGTACTGCCAGGGATCCCTGCTGTGTTAATCCTATGGGTCGTTAGTCAATGCAGAAATGCCTTAAACGTGCCTCAAACTAGCCCAGAACATACCCAGCACATACCCAGCACATACCCAGAATGTAACCCGGCTAGTTTACGGCAAATGTTAGAATAAACGTTGCCTCTACTGTATAGGACTCTGTTCTCCGATAAGCCAGGTAAGACACACATTACAGATCACCCAGTGCTTTCAGGAGATCTGAGACCTCTGCATAAGCACACTTATAGAGTGTCAGCCGAGACTAAGGGCAGTATAGAAAGGGAGGTAGAAGAGATGCTGGCCCTAGGGTTAATTGCCTAGGGTTAATTGTACCGTCCCAGAGCCATTGGGCTTGTCCGGTAGTCCTGGTACCTAAGAAGGATGAGACCACCCGGTTCTGTGTGGACTACCAGCAGCTCAATGTGGGAACAGTATCAGATGTCTACCCCATGCCCCTCATAGATGAGTTGCTAGATGAACTCGCGGGGGCAAGATATCTGACCACCATGGATCTGAGCAAAGATTATTGGCAGATCCCCTTGACCCAAGAGGCTAGGGAGAAGTCGGCATTTATTACTCCAAAGTGACCTCTATGAATTTCTAGTGATGCCATTTGGGATGAAAAATGCACCAGCTACCTTCCAACGCCTGGTCATTCGTTTGCTGGAGTGTATGCAAGGGTTTGCAAGGGCATACCTGGACGACATTGCTGTATTTAGTAATTCGTGGGACTCACACTTAGTGCATTTAGCTGCGGTGCTAGCCAGGATTAGGGAAGCTGGGCTCACCTTGAAACCCACCAAGTGCTTAGTAGGGATGGCAAAGGTACTGTACCTAAGGCACAGGGTGGGTGGCGGGCATCATAAGCCAGAACCAGCTAAAGTGGAAGCCATAGTGAAGTGGCCCATTCCCAAAACCAAGAAGCAGGTTATGGCTTTCTTAGGCAGCGCAGGCTACTACAGAAAGTTTGTCCCTCAGTATAGCGCCATTGCCAAACCCCTGACTGACTTGACCCAGAAGCGACAGTCTGTGCTGGTAATCTGGTCTCCTGCCTGTGAGGTCTCCTTTCAGGCATTGAAGACTGCACTGGCCAGTGCTCCTATTCTTGCTGTACCAGACTATGCAAAAAAGTTTTTGGTGCAGACTGATGCCTCTGATTATGGCTTTGGTGTTGTACTTAGCCAAGTGGGGGAGGAGGGCAGTGAACACCCAGTGGTGCATCTGAGCTGCAAGCTGCTGCACAGAGAGGTGGCTTATGCCACCATTGAAAAAGAATGTCTGGCCATAGTATGGGCTCTAAAGAAATTACAACCCTATCTGTATGGCAGACCTTTTACAGTAATCACGGACCACAATCCCTTGAGTTGGTTGCAGAGGGTGTCGGGAAAAATGCTAAACTCTTGCGCTGGAATCTTGCCTTACAGGAATTTGACTTTACTATCCAGCACAAGAATGGCAGCGAGCATGGTAATGCTGATGGCTTTTCCCGCCAGGACATTCCTCAGGAACTTCTAACTTCAAGAGCTACCAGGCCAGCACAACCACCGGACGAGGTGGTCAGGGCAGACCATACGCTTTGAGTGGGGGAGGTGGGGCGAGAAGGCGGTTAATCAGGCCTTTTAATAAAAGTATTATATCTGGCTGATTAACCCCAACTCGTAGTGGGAGTGAAGGGGTTTAACGTATCTGCATAACACTGATGTATGTGCCTGTGACAGGGTAAATAAAAGTCACCAGCTATATGCCTGGAAAACCTATGTCTAGTCTGCAGTGCAGCACTGACTAGGCTAACTTCAGCTGGGAACCTCAGGACAATTAGTTGGATCCCAGCTGCCTAATCAAGGTGTGTTAAAAACCCAGGCTGTAGACACATGGTGCTGGCTGTTGAGGAGAGAGGAGTAAGCTACTGAAAAGATTACTGAAACAAGGTCTGTTATCAAAGTACATGAACTATGAACTGTCTGTCTCCTGCATAGAAAAGGGTAGCTGCCTGATTTTAACACTGTCTGCTAAAGAGAAACTCTTTTGTTTTGTCTGCTGAAGAAAAAGCCATTTTTCTTTTTTGTTTGCTGATGAAAAGCTATTTTTCTTTTTGTGTGCTGTATATCTTTTAAGGCTAAATAAATAAGCCTTGTCAAGAAACCCGCGTGTGTAGTTGCATGTACCCTGCAACAGTGCCCCTGAACAAAAGGACACAAATATAAACAGAAAGTTCGATTTTGCATTCCTAACTGGTTATAATAGAGAAGCAGGGAAAATTAGGAGCATAATAACAAAACATTGGGACATTCTCAAAAATGATTCAGTTCTAGGCCCAAATATCCCAGAAAGACCAAATGTAATTTTCAAAAAAGCAATAATCTGAAGAACAAACTGGCCCCAAGTGCGCTTAGAGAAATTAAATCCAAAGATAATGATTGGCTGAACAGAAAAGGGTTTTTTGGTTGTAAAAGCTGTAAGGCATGTCAGTTCAAGTCACCGAATCAAACTCCATTTTGTTCGAATGTCACAGGTGAAATTTTCAATGTAGAAAAATTTATAACTTGCAGGACAGACCATGTAATCTGCTGGAATGTTCCTGCAAGTTACAATATATAGGCAAGACAATAAGGCCTATAAGAACTAGGATTATTGAACACCTAAATGGCATAAAGAGAAAACTTACTAATCATAGTATAGCAAATCACTTTGTAGAGTTACATGGTGGAGAACCGACATGCCTGCAATTTAAAGCCATCGAACATGTGTTACCACTGGAAGGGAGGAGATAGGGGATCACATCTTGTTAGGAAGCCTCTATACACATGTATGAAGATGACACAATCCTATATGCACACAGCCATAGCATCTCTGACCTTCAACACATACTTCAGTCTGATGTTTTGAGACTCGAAAACTGGATTTCCCAAAAAAAACTGTTTTAAACACTGACAAGACTGTAACAATGGTGTTTGGGACCAAGACTAAATTTTTTAAAGCTTCCAGCGACTGAGCTCCAGATTACAACCAACACTAACACCACTCTAACTCCTGTTACTAGTTTTAAATACCTGGGCATATGGTTTGACTCCCACTTAACATTCGGGATGCACATTAATACCCTGACAACCAAGACCTATGCCAAACTAGGGGAACTCTACAGGAACAAATCCTCCCTAAGTCTCCTGGTCAGAAAACATACTGTATCGTACAGCAGATGTTAATGCCAATTATTGACTATGGAGACATAGTATATGGCTCAGCACCTCAAACCCACCTTAGCAAACTTGACACCCTCTACAACTCAATTTGTCATTTTGTTCTCCAATGCAACTATAACACACATCACTGCGAAATGCTCAAAGAACTAGATTGGTCATCACTCGAGTCTAGGCGCAAAGTTCACCTTTCCTGTCTTGCCTTCAAATTCTTTATGCGCAAGCTACCCAGCTACCTGAACAAGCTACTCACCCCTACCACATGCAGCACCTATCACTTGAGATCAGACTCCAAAAGACTGTTCATGGTCCCAAGGCTCAATAAAGTATCCGGCCGCTCCTACTTCTCTTACCGTGCACCCCAAAACTGGAACAACCTACTGGATACTCTTACATCCACTACCAGTCTAAGTTCTTTCAAATCTAAGGCTGTCACACATTTTAATGTGGTCTGTAATTGTTTCATACGCCCATAATACAAATTATCTTTAACTGTGCGTGCAATGTCTTTTATATAATGTATACCCTGCTCATTATATAACTGTATTTGTAAACATGTATTATTTGTCTTAACTCTGTGCCCAGGACATACTTGAAAACGAGAGGTAACTCTCAATGTATTACTTCCTGGTAAAATATTTTATAAATAAATAAATAAATAGAATTACTCAAAAGGGAGACATTCTGGATCCATCGCCTTAAGACACTTACCCCTAGAGGTTTAAATGCAGAAATAGATCTCGCACCGTTTCTGAAATAAACTATGTTCCTCATCTAATAATATCTCCTGTTCTCTCTGCTTCTCCCCTTCCCTTGCTTTATGTTTTTTAGATAAACATGATCATATTGTATTTCTGTCTGTATTGGATTAATTATCAACATGATGATTTTGATGTTGAATGCATCATCAACACTGTGTCTTTTGAGCTAATTCATCATATTGTATAATCTATTAGATATATTTAATGAAGATGATTTGAGCAAAATACGTCTAGTATTGATATACACTATTTCCCTATGTAAATGAAATGTCATTATAGTGAATTACTAAATTGAAATAGATTATTTTGGCACATTTTGTGCACATATATAAAGGGTTTTCTTGAAATATTTCCCCTTTTTTTTTGTTCCTATTTTGCTAACCTCAAACAAGTAGTCAATTGTTATCCATTCTGTCATCCAAATATGAAGATTAGATATAGAATGTATTCTCTGTTCAAATATAGATGCTCATAAATGAATGCATGAATAAATGAATATTTAACTATAGAGGTTATACCTATAGATACAAAATGTAGTTACTCATTTTTAAAATATGCTAACATTTTAATCAGGATTAATGCCTCCTAACTCTTTAAGGAAATTAGAATTAATATACACCTTGTATAACAACAATTAAATAGCTATCAAACTAAGAGATAGAAAAACATTAGAACTTTGTAAAAGTAAGATGTGATATATAAACCCCGCCCCCCTTGTCTCCTGATGGGCCATATACCTTTTCCTTTTCTTCTTTAAAAGGAATATTAATTATATGAATAATTGTTAATACCTCCTGGAGAATATTCTTCTTTTTTCATGTACATGTATTATGCTCTTTATAACAAACTAAAATATAGATCACATTAGTATTGAACCAAGTTGCCATCCAAATTCAATATTTTCTCTCTGATTATACTAAACAATTGACCATTGACATTTCATAGGCTCTATTCCCTATATAGGGGACTGTACTGTATTGTTACAATTGATTATTATGTTGTTCTTTTCTCTTATATTAACACACATTCCCAGCTAGCTCAAACTCCCACACCCACCACATAATGAATATATATTTATGTCAACCAGAGAGCTACTGAGCGTGGCAATTGCATACAACAAGAGACAGGGGGTGCCCAATGCTACATCCCATTGACAAAACATATGTGATGAAAAGTATAAAGTAAAATACTTCAATAATAATCCAAAGGCACAGATAGAGTTTCTAATTAAATGCATCCAATTTGTCCTAAATAAGAATTTCTTTTGGTTTTGCGACGAATTTTTTCTGCAACTATGCGGAACCGCCATGGGGACCAAATTCGCGCCCAGTTACGCGAACTTATTAATGGCCCTTTGGGAAGACCTGTATATATGGTCTTGGCCGGGTCTGGACGCGAATTTGGTCACCTGGCGGAGATTTATAGATGACATCATTTTTGTATGGAAGGGTACATTGGAGGATCTAGACACATTCCTCATACATCTCAACACCAATGAATTTAATCTTAAATTCACCTCCATTATTAATAAAACAACCATAAACTTCCTGGACCTTACCATCTATTTGGAGAATAATGTTATTAAAACAAAAAATTTCTTCAAAGATGTGGATGCGAATAACTACATCCTACAGTCAAGCTGCCATTTAAACAAATGGATTAACAACATCCCATATGGTCAGTATTGCAGACTAAAACGCAATTGCACTGATAATAACATCTTTGAGGAGCAATCAAATATATTGTCCAGAAAGTTTGTGGAACGTAATTATAAACATGATGTCATCCAAACAGCACTGGCTAAAACTAAGCGCACACCAAGGGAATCCATGTTGATCCCTAAAATAAGAGGTACAACCAGTGATTTTATAAAGGTACCCTTTGTGACACAATTTAACAGAGATTCACATAGAATCAATAATATACTAAACTCACACTGGCCAATTCTAAAAAACGATCCTATTATAGGAACTCTTCTACCTGATAAGGTTCAAATGGTGTATAAAAAAGCACCTAATGTCAAAAATATGGTAGCACCAAGTGCGTTAAGAAATGTGACTATAAACAGTAATCCCACCTGGCTGGATCCCCCAAAAGGGTTTTTTAACTGTAAATTTTGTACTGCCTGCCATTATAGCTCAAAAATTAAAGATAGCTTTCATTCTAACATCACTAAAAAACCATACAAAATAAAGCAACATCTTAACTGTAGGTCAAACTTTGTAATCTATCTACTTGAATGTGAGTGTGGCTTACAATATATTGGGAAAACTATAAGACCTTTAAAAACCCGTATATTGGAACATATTGGAAACATAAAAAGAAAATTGACCACACACAGTGTTTCAAATCACTTTTTAATATCACATAATTCAGATCCTAAAGGGTTGACTTTTAAAGCTATCGAACAAGTTTTGCCCCACTGGAGAGGGGGTAATAGACACACAGCCCTTATAAAAAGAGAATCCTTTTGGATGTTCGAATTAAGAACCATGTCTCCTGCCGGTCTGAATTTGGAATTTGATTTGAAACCTTTTTTATAAAAATGTATAATTTATACTAACAACCTGTTTTATGTCTCCCTATTAGATTCTATATCTCACCAACATTAATTAACCAGCCTATAAATAAGTTATTTTCAAATGTTAGTGAGACATTATATATCTATTGCTTACATATCTGTTTTATTTTTTAACCTGTCTATTTTAATATGTTTTAACATTTCAATACTAGTGCATCATCATCTCTATAAAGTTTATATACTATATCAATTGAATGTACATATTACCTAATAAACTTTTTTGAACTCTGCATATGTATGATGCAGAGGGATTAACAACATGTCCTATTAGAATCCCATGTGAACCTAGTTAGCACAATCGTAATTCAATTACAATCTAGTTTGCCATCTACCAATGGAAACTCAGCTAGGGGTATATATAACACCCACATCCACTAAAACGTCACTCCTGAAGAAACCGAATAGGTGAAACGCGTAGAGTGACGCTTTCAACATTGACCGGAACCCCTGGAAGTAGATGACATCACTTCCGGTGCAGTCGGAACGCAATTCGCGACACGCACGCCACAGAGGGGGAGAATCAGAGCCATCACCTATCCGGCTGCTGAAATCCACTGCGAGAGGTACCTTCAGCATTGG
This sequence comes from Ascaphus truei, assembly GCA_036426205.1. NCBI lineage: Eukaryota > Metazoa > Chordata > Amphibia > Anura > Ascaphidae > Ascaphus > Ascaphus truei. The sequence goes on along the minus strand of WSYH01002087.1, from coordinate 73,680 downwards.
CCGGAACCCCTGGAAGCAGACGACATCACTTCCGGTGCCGGTGGAACGCTACCCGTGACACGCACGCCACAGAGGAGGGGAACCATCGCTACTACCTATCCGGCTGCTGAGATCCACTACGTGTGGTCTAAATGCTTTTAACCTTCTGAAACCATGTGAGTGTAACATTTTCCACTTACCTTTTAAAATCCTTTTGTATACAGTCTGCACTATGTCCAGTCTTCTTATTTAAGGTCTTTTGGAGTCTACATGGGGGCTGAAACTGAACTCCTGACCGCTGTGTGACATCTAGATTACCCAAAGATACCTTTATGTGCCCTTAAGCCTATAACCAAATTAATGCAGGTCCTACACTACACTACACTGGGAACCATTCCTAGTAATAGAAATAAATGCAAAGTGTGCTATACTGTTTTTGGTGCAAGATAGCGTTGTGAGCGCCGAAGCCAGAACTGATTCAATAAGCGTGGCTAGCGCTGGGAGGTCTGTTAGAATTACGGGTATCCATTTTCAAGCATTTGACTCTGTACCTGCAAGTCAGTTGAGTAAGTGGCTTGCAGTTAGATTTGAAGTGGTTTACCGATACAATGTATCCGTACCTTGTTAGCTCCCGTAACTTGAAAGGCAGAAAGTCTATTGCCGTGGGAAGTGGGTCAATTGACATGAGAAGTAGAACTTGGTAAAAGTAAGATGTGATATATAAAATCCCCCCTTGTCTCCTGAAGGTGAACTTGGCTTCCCACCGGCAAGCCATTCAATTAAGCGGGCTAACTCGGGAATGCAGACAGCTAGCACTCTAATTAATTTTTGGTGTGCAAGTCTTAATAAATAAACCACTCACACACATATCAAAATTACATTTGTGGTACACACAGAACATATTGTTTTAATAAAGTGTTTAATACTGTAAGTTTAAAATGTACAGGCAGGTACAATTTTTTCTATGAGCCTGGGAAAAATCTCTTTGGCATGAAAATAGGCCAGGGGTGAATGAGCTGAGGGTATTTTATTTCCGACACTTCAAAGACCGCCTGTTCAATGGGAGACTGTAAGTCTAGTGGAGTGCCGGGAATGAAAAGTGTGAAAGTGGCCGGTATGTTGCTGAGTGCCAGATCCCGGTACTTAGCATGAGCCTTTCACACCTTGGAGCAAAATCCTAGACCAAGGGTCGCCAGGAAAGGGGTGTACCCCAGGTATGCTAAGTCGCTTGGATCTCAAGCTAACACATGCGCAGTGCCAGCCGGAGAGTGTTTTTGTCCTGTTTTGCCAACTATGGGCAGATCGGGGATTGGTGGGTTAACTATTCCCACGGAGGGGATTGGGCATGTATGTTGTAGATACAGTAGGTCTGTGAACCCTATAAGACTGCCCACTGAGCTATTCCCTGACTGATTCAGATGTGATTCATGACGTAACCAAGCTTTGCACAGGATTCTGTTGGCGTACAGCGGTAGCGGTTCTAGGACGCAAGGGGTTAATAACATCGCAACCAAGGATTTACCCCAAACTCCGGATTTCGTTAGCCCTGTGGACTCCCGAACTAATTCTTACGAATTTCTATGAAATTTCTTTATTTGGCGGAGTTATTAGACTGGCAACTTGCGATCTAGCCAAACGGATTTTAAACAGAGACTGCATTTCTTGTGCATTCTTGCAAAGGACATTTTATTTTGTTTCCCTATCCCATTAAGTGTTGTATTAAGTGTATTCTGAAGCTGTCGTGTGTTTGTCTATCAAGGAAATACATGACAATTTATTTTGCCTCCTTGTCGTGTTCAATCGAGAATCACAAAAATATAAAAAGTGTTGATAAGTTCTGGTCCACCGTAACAGAGAGTTCATGGAAAGATTCTGATACAGTTCCCTTGATACAGTCCAGACCGTTATTCCAAACAAGTCGAGCGTGACGGCGATACCGGGTACTGGAGCACCCGGCAGGTATCACGCTGAACAAGTGCACCAATGATTCACACAGATTCTGTGATTAGCACACCGCACACTTTGGGGTGGGTTGTGGTTCCTGTGGACACCGGGTGCTTAGGTGACCAGGCACCTCAGTACTTTTGGAGGAAACATCACCAGGGTGTGGACAAGGTGGTTGGAAAGTGGAGCACTATGAGGGGGTAAGGCCGTGCGAGGCCTGTATGATATGCGTTAGTGTGTTATTAGGTAACGCACCACACGTAGTCACCTTAGACACGGATGAAAGGGCGCTACAACATGATATGCAATAATCAGAAATATGTTTTAACCAAAACATTTTCTATCTTGTAGAAAAAGAAAGAAATATAAACAATATTTTTCTTGTTACAGTATGTTGGATTGCATATTTCAATTCTCTAGACTACATTCTTACTGTCATTATTCTTATTATTCTTATTGAGAAAAACTCAAGAGTCTCCTAATGGAGAGCAGAAGATAGAATGCAATGGCATTGCCTTTCACCATGTTTGCATTTTGATGGAAATGTGGCCATACCACTGTGAGAATATTTTATATTTCTTATTTTAAATCAATTTAAAATTATAATATTTAATTTACTGTTTGCAATGTTTTGACATTTAGTACCACACAGAGATAAATGCACTCCTCCATTATAATGTGTTGTAAAGAGAAAAAAAACTAATAACACATACATTTTATTTTAAAATATTGTAATATATATGTATATATATAGAATATACTTTATCACAGAATACAGAACATACTAGCTAATATTGTTAATCTCCTTGTGATAATTTTCTGACCATAGGTACTCTTTTTCCGTTCTTAATGTATTCATACAGTATGCATTTTAAAGTGATTAATAACACCTGACTAGATCCTAACCTTTGGCAGTATGCTCTGTTCCATATTTCATCCATGGCTTGTGTAAAGGTAAACTACAAGTATTCATCATCAACTATTTCTAATGTCCTTGTAAAGTACAGTCAAGCCATTGCTAAAAAAGAAAGCTACATCTCCCTCTGTAATATATCCCAAGTGGTCCCTTCTAGGCAACCCTAACCTTTTACATTAATATCATAGGTAGTTTAATCTCATTGCCAGATTTTATTAACACACATAATTTATCATAATATATTTCTGAACAGTCCTTGTTCTGAGTTTTTTATGCATTCATTTTCATAATTTGTACTCTCACATTTTTATTAAAACTTTTAAGCTGCATTTGGTAATAGCCAGCAGTAATTATAGATATACCTGTAAGAAAGCAAAAAAAATAAAAATGTGTTCACCCAAAAATATATGGACATTAATACTGCAATCTAGACTTTAGCATTAATATTGGTAAATTGCCTTTTTCTTAAGCAGTTATATAGTAATTCTACCAAGGTAACAATTTAATAAGAAAAACATTTTTTTTTTTCAGAATTAAATGATAAAGCAAAATTAAAGCAAGATTAAGATAGACTCATCCTTATATCATGTCTTGTCTTTTATTTAATGTTACAATTAATGAGCTACACACTGTATATTTTTAGTGTTTAAATATTAGGAAGGAGAAAGTGTCCGGTGAGTGGATATATATTCCGTCTAATATGGGTTTGTAAGTAGAGATGTGGGAATGCCTTGAAAGATTTTTATGATTTTTTGTTTTCAGGAAATTAGTGCAAACATTTAAATTGTGCAACATTTTGGCAAATTTCTAATATTTATTCCAGAATGTCACCACTTTTTGCAAGTATTTTTTGAAAATGGTAGTGTACAGTATAAAGGGTCATGTGACCTAAATCTATGGTCATGGTCTGCTTATTTACTTTCAATGCCTGATAAATTTGTTAATGTGATTTTAGACATGTTGCAATTCTTTTGAAAAGAAAACCCTGATAATGATGCCTGGTTCATGAACTTCTATGAGCAGTTCACAAATCTCTAGTTACAAATGGAATACAATACATTAAGGCTGTTTATTGAGAATGTTGCTTTTATGTTATTAATAATTTTGCAATGGTCATAGAGAACAGCAACAAATCCAAAGCGCAAACTTAAATCAAGGTGCATATAAAAGACAGAAAAACAGAACAGTAGTGCAATAAAGTGAAATATATGTTATTTGATGATCCAAAACACTATAAACTTTACACTCACGTGGTGTGAGGAAAATCAGGCTTTTTTCCAACTTGTCGACTCCAATGGGGTCTGTGCGGTGTGCTGTGATGAATATAAGATTCCAGTTGTGTGTATGAAGAAGGAAAGAGAAATAGTGAACATAGTGCAAATATAGCTATATAACATTAAAATACTGGTAGAGCTGTGGAAGTATACTCACATGCTTCCAGGCAAACAAAGCATTGTGACCACTCTGGCTCTAAAGGTATGCTTACCTGCAGTCACCGGCCCTCTGATCCTCCCATATGTGTGTGCAGCTACACTTGTGGATCAATTAAGTCACCAAGGGAGGCAGGGCAAGTTGAGTACTCATACTGGTGTGAAGATGAACAAGAGATGTGGACGCCTCACAGTACAGATGCAGCGGCCATTATTCGAACACATCACGCGTTGTGTACCTCGGAATACCCATGTCATGGCGCGTGATTTCTTCCAACCTTACCGCCTTTAGACGCGAGTGCAGAAAATGGCATTTTAGTGTTCTGGTTTTTAAACACCTGAAATTGACACGGTAGCACAGAAGAACAGTATTGTACACATTACAATTCATTCATTTCATTGCACAAAAGACAGGGGTGCCCAATGCTACATCAAATTGACAAAACATATATGGTAATAAGTATAAAGTTGAAATACTTCAATAATTATAGTAATTACGTAGTTATTTAGTTAAACCCTTTGGCCAAAGTGTAGTAAGCCTGCATACCAAACGTCAAGGTATAACCAAAAATGCAGGTCCTAACACTAAAACTGTGAACCCTTCCTTTTACCTCTGTACTACAGTGAGTCTTGTCCATTCTGCAAAATAACTCCTGATGAAACCTATGTGGTGAAACGCGTAGAGTGACGCTCTATCCCTGAGACGGCTGGAACCCCAGGAAGTGGACGCGGCGGATGACATCACTTCCGGTGTTTGGAACGCACCGGTGGAACGCACGCCACGAGAGAGGGGAAGCGGAGACACCATCCACCCGGCCGGAGAGATCCATTGAGATCTAAAATGCTTACCTGTATTTGAAACAATGTGAGTGTAACTTGTTTTGATTTCTTTTGATAAATTATACATACAGTCTGCACTATGTCCAGTTGTATCTTTTAAATAAGGTTCCTGGGAGTCCATATACACAGGGAAACATTGATTTCTGCATCTTCTGGGGACTGAGTGAACGCCTGAAAAGATACCTTTATGTGCCTGTTAAACCTCACACGTTTGTGAGTATATATTTAGGGAGCAGTGTCATCACTATTTGAGTTCACTAATTTTATCTTAACAATATTGCACTATCATTATTTTATTCTTTTCACATATATTGCGCTTCCCGGAGACTTCATCGCCATTCCATTCTGCAAAATGACAGAACCTCCCAAGTTAAAAAGGTGGGGAGGGAAGGGTTCACAGTTTTAGTGTTAGGACCTGTCTTTTGTTGTATACATTTGCCACGCTCCGTACCACTCATTTTGGCATAAATATATATTCATGATGTGGTGGGTTTAGGAGTTTGAGCTAGCTGGGAATGTGTGTGTGTTAATTAATTTCTGACTGGTAACAGTTAAATGGAGGTGGGTGGCACCTCCCCCCAGAGCTCACCCCTCCCCACCTTTTTAACTTGGGAGGTTCTGGCATTTTTCTGAATGGACAAGATTCACTGTAGTTGCTTCCCCTCATACAGAGGTAAAAGGAAGGGTTCACAGTTTTAGTGTTAGGACCTGCATTTTTGGTTATACCTTGACGTTTGGTTTGCAGGCTTACGACGCTTTGGCCAAAGGGTTTAACTAAATAACCAAGTAATTACAATAATTATTGAAGTATTTAAACTTTATACGTTTTACCATATACTGTATGTTTTGTCAATTTGATGTAGCATTGGGCACCCCTGTCTTTTGTTGTATACATTTGCCACGCTCAGTAGCGCTCATTTTGGCATAAATATATATTCATGATGTGGTGGGTGCAGGAGTTTGAGCTAGCTGGGAATGTGTGTGTGTTAGTTCATTGCACACAAAGAAACAGAATACATGAATTTCAAACGAAGCAACCGCGATAAACATGGGTGCCTGGTGTGAGTGGCCGCGTTAATACCGTGTGGAATATAACAGAGCACACGAAAACGACTCAGTGATTTGTTCGAATAACGGCGGCAGCATCCGTAGCTCAATGCACCCTACGCATTTCACTCAAAGTCTGAGCTTCTTCAGGGGTTTCTCTTTCCTTCATATACACAACTGAAGCCTAATATTCATCATAGCATACTGCAAAGATCCCTTTGGAGTCCACATGTGTTGGAACATCACATCATTTTTCTAAGTGGGTAATTGATAGTGTTTTGGATCATCTCATAACATTCAATATATTTAGCTGTTGCACTATAGGTATTTATTTTTCTATCTTTTATATGCCCCTTGAGTCAAGGTTACACTTTGGATTTGTTGCTGTTCTGTCATCTGTATGTTGGGAAAGAACATTTTGTTAAAGATACATTTTTCCAAGGTTGTTAGTCAAGTTTGAATTTTCTTTTTTCACTCCAAACATTTTAGGTAGTATTTAATTATTCATGTGTCCTATTGTGGACTATATTCACTAGCACATTATTGCTTACATTTATCACTGGTCAATACTGAAATATTCTATTTTTATTACTATCACTAGTTAAGACCAAAATATTTTATTTATTTTTACACCAGTGGGGATTGTTTTGTGATTTACTTTTTCTCTTTGTAATTATAGAGAGAAAGATTTATGTGCTTATTCTAGTAGCCTCGATAGCCCACTTATCATGGCTTTTGAGATGTAATTTGCCAAAAAAAGCTACTGTTCAGTTATTCAGAAAACCTCGATAAGTGTGTGGTGAAAGCATTTTATCGCCATTTTGGCTCCCGTCCAAACACGCCTCGAGGCTTGCAGCGATAAGCCCAAAACACATGTTTTGGAAAATCGTTCTATTCTAGTAGCCTCGATTATGTTATCAATGCTTTAGAAAGGCGATTTTATCCCAAATACGTCTCATCAGAAAAAGTTGGCGTGACGCTGGTGAGAAGGATGTGAGAGAGCTTTATCGTAACAAAATCCTGCTGTAGTAATCCTCAAACCTTTATATTGGGTTTAGAGGGTCTGGGCAAACACTTGACACCCCTTTATTTCACTGGGGACCCCTGTGTATGTTGTAGGGACACATTAACCCCTTCATGCTCCATTTACCTTTATTGTTGCATAATTTGAACACAGTCACATTAATGCATGCACAATACATGGGTCCAAGAGTTGATTCTCTAGGACCACAAAACACAGTTCAGGGGCAACCAAGTGGGCTTAACCTTTATTATAAAGCCTGGTTAACCCCTCACCATTACATAGGTTTCCCTAGTGAGATTCTAACCAATCAAGTGTTGCAATTCATGAGTGAATTGCTACAGTGTTTCTGGGATGCGTGCGGGGTGAAGCATCAGTGTACGACCCCTTACCAACGGTTCATGTGAGAGATACAATGGTACCCTAAATCAGATGCTGCAAGCTTTTGTAAAAGCTGAAGGGAAGGACTGGGAGATTCACCTACAGCATTTGCGATTTGCATACGGAGAATTACCGCAAGAATCTACCGGGTTCTCTCCCTTTGAGCTGCTATATGGTCACAGGGTACGGGGACCTATTAACTTATTCCGTGAGGGATGGGAAGGGGAGACTACTAATACCGATGATTATGTGGTTCAGTATGTAGTAGATCTCAGAGACTGGCTCGAAATGATTATGGTGTTGGCACCGGCTAACCTCAGGGAGGCTCAGACCAAGCAGAAAGCTTGATACTGCTGCGGCGCATCTTATTCTAACACATCGCCGTTTTTTCCCTGGCTTTTTCCTGGAATGCGACGCACTTCACCGGGAGCATGCCGCATTCATTTTGCGTTCTCAGCAACGGGTCATGAGCGGGTCATGCGCGGGTCATGCGTTTATTGAGAATGGTTCGGATTTAATAGGTTTAAATTCTTCGCGTGTCCGCCAGATGGCAGATATGCATGAATTGTAATGCACATGCGCTTCAGTAATGTGTCGACTTGCAGGTGTTTCGTTTAAAAAAGATACCACAGTGTGCTATTGTAAATTGGCCTTGAGACTGAAGGAAGAGGTTGCAAAAATGTATCAATTTAGGCTTTTCATATTAAATAAAGACAAAGACCAGTTTCTGTTACAGTATTCTCCAGAGAGCCGTCGCCATGAGTGTTCAAGTGCAGCCCGTTTTCCAAAAACCCGACAGAAGTTACGCGTATTTGATATGGGCCGCGATTAATGCAACAGATGATAAGACTTCTATACAGTGCCAGTACATACAGTACAGTACAGTGCTGTATGTGTCTTCTATTTTTTTTAATACTCTTGTACTGAGCATGCCTACAGTATACAGCACAGAATGCCTGGACAGTAGTGTACATTCTATAAACACTGTATTTTGTTACATTAGCAAAGGAGCCAATGGAACAATGTAAAACAAATCAACATGTTCTTTTATTGGTGGAGTAAGTACAAAAACATTTATTTACAAATACTGTACAATGTAGAAACATTTTAAGTGCAGCAATTCAAAACATCAACAGGTGTATGGTTTACTGCTACAGGCGCAGTGAGGCGATTGACGCTCGGCTAGGGACAGATTAAAAACACAATGACTAACTTCAGAAAATTAATGACTCTGTGGAGGTGTCTATCTATAAGCATTTGTGTGTGCGTGGAGGAGGGATGAAGGATTAATTGTGCAGCAGTTCAAAGAAATTACATAGAGTAGAGTACAGTACAGTAATTTCAAAAGGCAGTTCATCATAATACTGTAATTTGATCCCTACACCCCCAAATACAGTACATAAAAAGCACACAAATCAACCATGTGCAGGCAAACGCACAGATTGAATATCGTAATATCAATATTGTTTTGCAGGCTTGTGGATAAAATAACAGTTAAAAAATCATAATTAAAAAAAAATTGGGGGGGGGGCACTCAAGCAAGCAGTGGTGGGTGAAGTTACAGGCGCATGAGCAGGAATCAACTAGCTCCCATCTGAAAGAGGATTACACACAGGCGCATAGAGAGGTGAAGCTCTGTGCAAATCAAATTCGAGAAGGGATTTTCCAAAGCGTTGCCGTAAACAAAGCCTCAAAGTTCCCATCTCAAAGAGAATTACACGCAGGCGCATGCTATGCATGCTAGCTCGGCTATGGACGGATTAACAACACAATGTCAAGATTCAGAAAATTAATGACTCTGTGGAGGGGGGGTTGGGTGAGTCAAGCGCAGAAAGCAGCTAGCTCCCATCTCAAAAAGGATTACACGCAGTCGCAGTGAGGCTTTGTAGCTCGGCTGTGGACGGATTAAGAACACAATGTCAAGACTCAGAAAATGAATGACTCTGTGGAATTTTAAATCCTTGAGCTAGCCTTGTGTGTGTTCGTGGGGGAGGGGGCTACAGGGTACAGCTGCATGAAGTTCAAAGATAAAGACATACTTTAATTTCAAAAGACAGTTCATCATAATAATACACCCCCAAATACAGTACGTAAAAAGCACACAAATCAACCATGTGCAGTCAAACGCACAGGGTCGCAGTCAAAAGCTACTGTACAGCACAGATTGAATATCATAATACAGTAAGATGGTTTTTGAAGGCTTGTGGAGAAAACAAAAAAATTACAATTTTTTTTTTTTTTTTTTTTGGTCAATCACTCAAGCAAGCAAGCAGTGGTGGGCGAAGTAACAGGTGCATGCGTAGTAATTACCTGCTGTCAAGCAGGAATGTGATTGAAACCAGACACACGTTCAAAGGAATGGTGTGGGAGAGATGTACTGCATTGTAGAGAAGATAACAAGTTTAAATACCCTGCAGTGCAGTTAATTATACTTAGCGAGGAGAGAGCGCTGTATATGCCGAAATGTGACACTGTTACAGTACTGTAAACGCCTATGCGTTTCAACAATTTTCAAATGAGACATACTGTACAGCAGCACAGCACTGCAAATGCATGTATACTTAAAAATGCAAATTTACAATTACTGCGCGAGCACACACAGACTGTGTACTGACGTAGGTTGAACCGCGAAGGTATTAGACTTCCAAGACAACAGCTCGCAAACACCCCCATGAGTTTTTACACGGCATTGCACTATTGCAGATAACGAGAATAAAATGCTTAAATCACGAGCGCTAAAATAACGCAGTTCACTCCGGGCGAAACAAACAGAAAACCGCATCTAACCCGGATAATCTGAGAGCCGTGGATCTAGTCGATTTAGACTCAGGTCGGCTGCCACTGTATGACCAGAATGCCTGTAGCAGATCATTCATCCTAAGACAGCAAGTACTTGATCTAAAGCTACTCAGCAAAACAAATTAATGGCTGCATGGCCTGGACCTTACACAGTTCTCAAAAGATGAATGAGTGCAACTATGTTGTATAGTTAGATGGAGAGACAGGAAGACATAGGACCTATCAGATCAATATGTTTAAGGAGTTTTTTGCATTGAGTGTGGCATCCGTGCTGGCTATTTGTAGCCCACCGATGGGTGACCCAGCGAGCAATGCTCTGTATGACCTGCTAGGGGAAACTAGGAAGGGGGGCACTGCAGCGCAGGTAGAGATAGGGTCCCATCTAAGGGCACAGCAGAAGGTACAGGTGAGAGCTAGAGCAGTATAGGATTCTGTTCACAGACAAGCCGGGCAGAACACATATCACCGATCACCCAATGCTCACGGGTGAGCTGAGACCTCTTCATAAGCATGCTTATCGGGTATAAGCAGGGGTGAAGGGCAGTATAGAGAGGGAGGTAAATGAGATGCTGGCCCTAGGGGTAATTGTACCATCCCAGAACCCTTGGGTGTGTCTGATACTCCTAGTACCTAAGAAGGACGGAACCATCCGCTCTGTGTGGACTACCGGCAGTTCAATGCGGGAAATGTGTCAGATGCTTATCCTATGCCCCACATGGATGAGCAGTTAGATGAGATCACGGGGCAAAGTATCTGACCCCTATGGTTCTGAGCAAAGGGTATTTTCAGATCTTGTTGACCCAGGAGGCAACCGAGAAGTCTGCAGTCATTACTCCAAGTGGCCTCTATGAATTTCTAGTTATGCCATTTGGGATGAAGAATGTCCCAACTACCTTCTAATGCCTGATCAATAGGTTACTGGAAGGGACGCAGGGTTTTACACAGGCATACCTGGACGAAATTGCAGTGTTTAGTAGAACGTGGGACAGTCACCTAGTTCATGTAGCAGCGGTGCTGAACAGAATTAGGGAAGCTGGGCTAACACTGAAACCCACCAAGTGTTTAGTAGGTATGGCGGAGGTTTTTTTCCTAGGGCACATGATGGGTGGAGGGCACCTCAAGCCTGAACCAGCTAAAGTTGAGGCTATAGTGCAGTGGGCATTCCCCAAGACTAAGAAGCAGGTTATGGCTTTTTTAGGCACTGCTGGGTTCTATAGAAAGTTTGCCCCACAGTAGAGCGCTCTGGCTAAACCCTTGACAGAAACAAAAATAGAAACAGCGCACAAAACCTCATGGTGTAGTAAATAAAATAATATTGTATTAGTGAAACAGGTGAGTATTGCACGTACATCAAATAACTGATTAATTAGCAAGACATGTTATGGACATGTTACCACTCTGCACTCTGCAACTGTGGATATGAAGGTATCAGTCACTGGATCAATTCTCCTCCTGCATTCCAGTGTGGCAGTCCTTGTGTGTCCTCCGCTCAAATGGATCGAGACCCCTTGCCGCAAGGTGTAGACACGATCGCTGCTACTGTGCGGAAAGGAGCTCTCTTGCTGGTTCCTCAGCATCGAGTCAGCAAACACACGCCAGTGATGTCATCGGATGGCGTCGATAGAGTATCTCAAGTCGCGCTTCTTGCAGGTCACCAGCAGGAACGGCCGGAGAATGTCCCATATAAAAATGGGTATTTGGCAATAAACAAAACCTCAATAGGTAATAATGGGAATGCGCCCTCTTCTATCCAACGCATTTCGTATATAATATATACTTCGTCAGGGAATATCGGAGGTATCTAAGTGGGTGCTCTATATACCTTTACTCCTCCCGTGATTGGCTGTTGATGGAAAGTCCAGCCCTCACTTTAGGAAGGCATCACATATCATTAAACTAAACTCATACATCATAAAAAACAACACAAAGACTGCAGGAGGAGTGCAGGAGGAGAATTGATCCGGTGACTGACACTTTCATATCCACAGTTGCAGAGTGCAGAGTGGTAACATGTCCATAACATGTCTTGCTAATTAATCAGTTATTTGATGTACGTGCAGTACTCACCTGTTTCACTAATACAATATTATTTTATTTACTACACCATGAGGTTTTGTGCGCTGTTTCTCTTTTTGTTTTTGTACTAGCTTTGGTTTGTGGAGCCATCCCACGAGCACAGCAGCACTACCTCCCTTAATGTAACAGGTTTATTCAATTGTTATTTGCATTATCCTATTTTTGCACCAATTGAGCACAATATTCACAATTTATGAGCGCAGATCACCCCTTTCTCTCACTAAACCCTTGACAGACCTGACAGAGAAGCGACTTCCAGTTCTGGTAGCCTGGTCTCCTGCCTGTGAAACAGCGTTTCAGGCTCTGAAGGCAGCGCTGGCCAGCGCACACATCCTAGCTGACCCTGACTATTCAAAGACATTTTTGGTGCAGACCGATGCCTCCGATGATGGTATTGGTGCTGTACTCAATGAAGTGGGGGAGGAGGGGGGAGAACATCCTGTGGTGCACCTGAGCAGAAAGTTACTGCCCAGGAAAGAGGCTTATGCCACAATTGAAAAAGAATGTTTGTCCATTGTGTGGGCTTTACGCATGCTACAGCCCTATCTGTATGGCCGGTGATCACAACCCCTTGAGTTGGCTACAAAGTGTGTCTGGGGAAAATGGCAAGCTCCTTCGTTGGAGTCTTGCCCTGCAAGAATTTGACTTTTCCATTCAGCATAAGAAAGGCAGTGAACATGGAAATGCCGATGGACTTTCACGCCAGGACAGTCACAGTGAGCCACCAGCCTCAAGAAGTGTCAGCCCAGTTAAACCGCCAGACGAGTTGGTCGTAACAGAACCTGTATCCTAAGGGGTGAGGTGTGACAGTGAAGGGGTACCCAAGCTCACTAATAAAGGTTCAGCCCACATGGGTTACCCTGATCAATGTGTTGAGGTCCTAGAGTGTCAGCTCTTGGAACCAGATGTCAGAAATGCATTACTGTGACTGTGTGTAAATTTTGCTACATTAAAGATTTATTTGTGTTTTGCCTTTTCTAGGGTGGTGGGACCAGGAGATTTCTAGGCTGTACGTTTCAGGGTGGGTTTGCCAGAGAAATTCTTCACAGAATGTGTCTATGTAGCAGGGTTCCGTAGTTATGGGATACCTCAAAAGTTGGATCTGGGAATCGATTGAGATTCTCGGATACAGCCAAGCACATCGCTGCGGGCAAATTTCGACCCTGAAAACGTTCTTGCAACTCACCACCTGGATTCCTGCTGCAGCATAATCCAGACAAGGTAAACGGGGCATGCCCAGGTACCCTGAACCTAGTATAGGGGTTCAGGGGATGATCCAGCTATATGAAAGCTGAGAGTGGTTGGATGTGTGTAAAAAGTTTAAAAGTTATTTCTAGAGTGTGGAAAGGATGAGGCTAGTGAGTGTAAGCAGTATATCCCCTTACTCCATCCCTGACACCCGAAAGGGACTTACACATTTTAATCACACAAGATACAGGACACAGTATATTTTATTAAAGAGTTATGTTTAATAGGGATATGTACTGATAACCTGTGAATGAACTGTGGGATTTCCAAGTCATGGATTCTGAGGGACCAGATGGCTACCAAGCTTTGTACCTATGGGTCTGTGCGAAGTCCAGACTTGAAAGCTTCGGGGATGCCAAGGTGTTAGACCAGGATGGGAATAGCAGTCGTGCTTGAGTACCCGCATCCTGGGCTAACACAGGACTATCCGGCCACCATTTGCCAGAGCCCAGACTCTGTGGAGCCTAGAGCCATGGGGGGCTCGGTATGCAAAGAGGCAGAGGTGCCAGATTGATGCATGCCCCTTTGCAGAATGAAAAAATATGCCCTCCCAGCTTTACAATACTGGAAAATCGGTGATTGGCTGACAGGAGAATTCCCACACTCTTGTAGACTGTAGAGGTTTGTGAATGGGACACTGAAACCCATAAGAAACCTCGTAGCCAACCAGGAGTGCAGATTCCAAGCACCAAACCAACAGTGGCAAATTCAAGATGCTCTGTGCTGAATAGACACAAGCCGGCTTCCAAGTTTTTGAGTGAGAAAATGTTCTTAGTCCCTCTTTTTGAGAACGTAGCGGTTGCGGCTGCTATTGCATGCCCAAATCAGTTCCAGAATTTCGTGAGTACCTCCCAGTCATTGGAAAGGGCTTCTACAGAGGTCAGTTTTGTGAATTTCGTTTAAAGGACAAGTTTATTCATTAGCCCCGTTCCCAGTAAGTGTGTTAACTGTGTAAATTGAGTTACATTGTGTATATGTCTTTTCCTGAAATAAATTACAATTTATTTTACCTCCTTGCTTTGCTCAATCATATGATCCCGGCATTAAAAGGTGTTGATAAACCTGGTCTCCCGTGAAAACCCCTTCATTGCCTTAGTGGATAGTAGAGGTTACTGTGGTGGGGAAAGGGTTAACCAGGTTTATAATAAAGGTCAAGCCCACTTGGTTACCCTTGACCCGTGTTTTGGGGTCCTAGAGTGTCAGCTCTTGTGCCCTGGCATTGTGTGTGCATTACTGTGACTGTGTGCAAAAATGAGAAAGCTGTTAGACATTGTAGCAGCATAATGTGTATATATTACTACACATAAGACAGGCCACAATATATTATATTACATAGGAATAGTTTAATGAGTATATATGTTTATGCCCTGTGAATGAACTGGGATTTCGCAGTCATGGCTACCAAGCTCGGTGCCTATGCGTCTCCAAGACAGCCAGGACTGGAAAGCCTCAGAGATCCCAGAGGTGTGAACCCTCTTGTTAGAAGGAAAAGCTAAAATAGAGTAACCATATCCTCTGGTCAAAGGGTCCCTGTCACCTAGATCAAAGTCCCACATGTTGGCATAGGTGTGAAATATAGCACAGTTATCTACTCAGGGGGCTGAGCCTCAAAGCATTTCTTGACAAGGGGGTATAGAAGGCCAGGGGAGTGGCTACAGAAGGTATGAAGTGTGCTACCTTATTAAATATGAGAATATCATGAGACGTCCTCTGCGGAATATAATAAGAATGACATGTGTGTATCGGTGGGACAAAGTCGCACATGATGATTACAGACACGGGGGGTCTAGCAGGTATTAAGAGACAGATATTAATATTTCTCTTAATTTTAGGATGACCCGGTTATGTTTAGTATCATTGGGACCGGAGTGGGGGCGGAGTTTTACTCTGGGGTAAGACTGTCAATCTCACCTCTGATTTACGACAGGGAGGCATTATGTCTCCAGGAAAGTAGCTTGGCTAGATATGCTAAGCGGCTGAAATGCAAAGTTGGCACATGCTCACAGCTCTCATTGAAGCTTCTGCTAGGCTACCTGAAGTACTGGCGGAGCATGCCCATAGGTGGGGAGTTTGGTTCCCACGCAGTGATTCACTGCAGACTGACAGAATGGACTTTTAGGAGTTTTTAAAAAGTCATGCAGTCTGTCAGAGAGTTAGGTCCATCTAAGAGTTCCATCTAAGTTTTTCATAAGTTCATCATCAGTTCCATCTTGTGTGATTCACCTGAGATTCAGTCCCATTTGAGAAGTTCCAGCTCTGAGAAAATCACCTAAATTTCTCAGAGGCTAAGTGACCAGAATGCAACAGCAAGAGGCCACAGAAGGAAAAGTGGCCTGGAATTATTTTGTTGTTTTTGCAACTAGAAAAGATTAGTTTTGTTATCCCAGTTTCCAAAGTAAGTGTGTCTTTTCCCTGTAATTTGTGTAACGTAGTTGTGCACGTTAGTTATGTGAATAAACGCAATTTATTTTTATCTCTCTGCTTTTCTCAATCAATGATCCCGGTAATTAAAAGTCTTAATAAGCTTTATCTACCATGACAGTTATCTATTACACCTGATGAAGTTCATGTATGACCGAAACACATAGTGGTAGAGCTAATACATTCTCATTGTTACTGCCCCATGTTGCACCTCATGTGCTGTGCCATTTGGGTTATTCTGTTAAAGAGTGCTTAGTTGACTGCCTACTTAGATACCTTCTTACGTCCTTTTGTTACATGTCTCCCATCTCATGTCAAAGACACGAAAGATGTCCTGATTAAACTGGACAATATCACACTTGACCAAGGAACCCTTCTAGTGGGCTTAGATGGGGAGGGACTCGACTATAGCATCCCACACATATATGGGATGCAAGCTGTTGCCCACTTTCTCAAGGCTCGGGGTGATGACACTAAGCCCCACAGTGACCTAGTACTGTCTCTCCTCGATTATACTCTGACCCACAACTACTTTCTCTTTGACCAACGACTGTACCATCAAGTACAGGGTACAGCAATGGGGACGACCTGTTCTCCCACCTACGTCAACTTATATCTGCGCTAGTGGGAGGAGACGGTGGTCTTCATTGAAACCCTGGAAAGATATACGGAACATGTAGTGTTGTGGGTCAGGTATATCGATGACATTCTCCTGTTCTGGAACAGGATGAGAGAACTCCTAATAAAGTTTATCCAAGTGTTAAATACCAATACACATAATCTGAAATTAAAGTATCAAGTAAGTGAGACACTCATAGAGTTCCTTGAAATCATGATCTATAAAACAACAGATGGTAATATTGAAACAAGTATTTACAGGAAACCGACCTCCACAAACACCTTACCTTGGCCATGAGTCATCACCCAAGGCACATAACTGATAATATACCGGTGGGTCAATTTTTAAGGTTTCGACGTAACTGCTCGTCAATAACAGACTTCAAAAAACAATCAGTTGATATGTCTATGAGGTTTATCGAACGGGGGTACTCCAAGAAAATTGTAAAAAGGGCATACTATAGAGCATTGATGTCACCCAGAGATACCCTACTATATACAGTAACAACAAAAAAAACAGAAACAGAAAAGACGGTGCAAAACAGCGCTACGCTAAAACACACAATAATAATTATATGATGGCAGCCAGACAAAAACTGACTGTACAGTCAGTAACTTAGCAAAGAAAGAAAAAGGTAAGCCGGCGCCAATTCAAACCGTGAAGTGTAAAGTCCAAATCAAAGTCCTTTGGTGATGATGACAAGCAAAGTGCAGATTTTCTCCAAAACGTGACGTGATATGTGAAAAAATAAAGAGAAAATTATGGTGCAGTATGTCAGAATGAGGACATAAAAACATATAACACTAACAACATAGAACAAACAAGACAGACTCACAACAACAACTAGCCAGACAGAAAATAATAAAAAAGCTATTTATTAACAACTAATGCAGGATTCTGGATGGTTTCACACACTAATCCGGGGGGGCAAAATCGTTACCCTACTCACAGGATGCAGGATGTTTGAAAGCAGCAGGACTGGAAGCACTTTCTGTGGATCCAAGATGGCGACCGGAGCTCACTCTCTGGCGTCCCCACGTGTGGCAGATGCTGTATGGATGTTGTATGGAGCTCCAGGGGCGCTGGATCAGTGATGCTGCTATGCGTGTCACGCTCTCTCCTTCTGTCGTTTTCCAATTCTCCTACTCTCCTGCTCCCCAGCCGTGCGGTATACTCTCCACGAATCAATTGCTTCTAAAAAACGAGTCTTCCCAACGCGTTTCGTGCGCATGCGCGCACTTCTTCAAGGAGGGCTTCACCATACTCTCCACACACAGACACGGCTTGTATACGGGCGGTATTGCAACCTGGATGAGAGTTTACCCCGGCCACTGCTGAGATTCAGTTGGCTGTTGCACCTCCATGTGAGTTTTCAAGCTATGTATATAATTTGGTTAGAAGTAGGGTGACCACCCGTCCCCCTTTTGCCGGTACAGTCCCGGTTTTTCGGGAGCTGTACCGGTTTTCTGTGTGTACCGGAAATGTCCCGGATTTTCCTCAATGTGTCCCCACGGGTTATAGCAGCATCAGTATATGTGTCTGTATAAGTATCACCTTTTGATTATCTAATCACTGTTTACATTCTATTTTTTCCTATTAGAAGTGTCTATATAAGTATCACTAACATCACTATTTTTTAGCAAGATTTGATTTATTTAATTAGAGCGCCACTATTTGATAAGTTTCCTTTTCACTACCTGGGGGGACACAGGCAAGGGAAGGGCTCCCCCGGCTGAAAGAATTAGCCGGTAGTAGAATCTCTTGTCAGAGCAGAAGAGAGCTGCATGTGGTGAGGAGCGCTCTATAACAGCAAACAGAAAGTTCCGGGTCAGGCTGCTAGATGGCGCACCTCCCCTGCAGTCCTGCTCTGATTCTCACTCAAGTGATTCTATTACCGGATAATATCAAGGGGGGGGGGGCAAGCGCCCCCCCTTGCCCCCTCCTGCGGACGCCCATGTGTCCAACCTATGTGTCTGTTTTGACTGAGTAGGCGACATCTGTGTGAGTGAGTGACATTGGGAGCTTTTATATTGAGCAGAGATATAGAACATAGATATTTTACATGTCAAGGAAGAATAGTTTTGGGCACATCCTGTGTCTTTAAATAAAAAATACCGTTTAAATTCAGATTAGTCAGTGACAATATCCAAAACTGGATGAAAAGAGGAGTCATATTAGGATTGCAGTAACGTCAGGTGAGTCAGTTCTGCGATCTTTCACTGGGTTAGGGGAAAGGTGAAACATCTCAGATATAAGTTGTAGTTACTGTATGTTCAACAGTTAAATGGAAACTTCATAATACAATTCTGATTTTCTTTACCTTGAACTGTAAGATGAAATTGGCTCCCAGTTACATTCATTGATGGAGGTGGAAGAGTGATGCTGATGGTACAATTATAGAATCCGGTATAGTTTATAGAAGCATCTTTAATCACCAATGATGATTGTGCATATTTTATTTGTTCCACGTAGACTTTCTTGCTTGAATAATTTTGGTCTGTGCTGCTCCATTTTTCAATCACAGATTGTCCAATTTTATGAGAGAAACTCCACATCGAGGAATATCTCCCCAGTTTTGTATTGTCCGTGGTGCAGTTCAGGATCACAGGACTTCCCCTGGACACGGTGACCACAGAAGGCTTGTGGGAGAGGGCATCTTTGGAACAGCCTGGGGAATAATAACACTGTTATGGGGGAGTTCAATAGACTTCTAAGCGGCTGATCAAGAAATCCACCATTCCACTCAATTGGTTACATAGTTACATAGTTACATAGCAGATGAGGTTGAAAAAAGACATGCGTCCATCAAGTTCAACCTAAGCTAAATTTAGACGACATATACTTTATCCTATATCCGTACTTAAAGTATATTGATCCAGAGGAAGGCAAACACACAACCCCAGTGACATATCATCCAATAATCTCATAAGGGGAAAAATAAATTCCTTCCTGACTCCAAATATTGGCATGAAGATGAAGAATACTACAGCGCTCCCTTCACAAGTTATGAGGGTAACTACCCCGTCCTGACTATTTAGTACAATCACAGTATTACACAAGCAAAACAATAAAAATAAAAGTAAATGAAATTAGTGATACTAGCCCTTTGTGAATTTTGCATCTCAACCTGGAGAGGATCATCCCTTGATCCTCAAATGTTGGTAGAATGGAGGAGGTGGTGAGCGCACATATGGAATAGATATATAAAGATATATGACACAATGTCAGTCAGTGTCACGAGAGAACAGACAATATATCTAATAACCGGGCCAGATTGAACAAGATTAGGATATAGTAAACTGAATGAGTTTATTTCCTATGAGCAGAACAGACAATACATCAAGCAAATAACATTACAGAAATATGTACACTTACTGGGGCTGGACAAGGAGATATTCAGCCGAATAGCAGCTCCTTACTGTAAGTTGTTACAATCACGACAAGCACAGGAATAAGGGGTGCAAGCAGCTATATAGACACAGGCCCCCATTCCTAACATGGCAGTTCAGTTATTGGTGAACAATTACCTTGTCCCAATCACAGGTTGACAGGTAATGCGAGAAGCAGGGTTTACCCAGCACCTCATTAATACACCCCTCCCCGGTTACTACTTGGCCAGCCCATTTATAAAAAAATATGACAGGAGGACTGGGTGCCATCTTGGCTAGCAAAAATGCTTATTGGGCAGGGGACTTTCATTTAGGGTGTTACTTTTAACAGGTCACAATGGTTAGTGTCCATCTGTGAGAGCTGGCTGCATATGCAATGAGGCGAGTCACCTCCATTGATGTCCAGGTCTGTTCTCACCTCTAACTACCCTCCCCCGGGGACCTTTCAAGTATATTCCTTTGATTGTACAATTACACATCGAAGCTGTCATCTGGCAAGCTTCCAAACTTATCCAAAGTTATAGTAAAAACAGCGAACACTCATAACTATATTTCACATGTCATAAATCAGATTAACAATAGGTAGGCGACACGGGTTCTTGGCATAAGAAAACATATCCAAATTTCCCCTTCGTAGCATGTATATAGCAAAAGTTATAATTTTTTGCACTTTCTCCATTGTCAGGGATACAATACAATTCTCACCCTCCCTCCATGTTAATACATAACATAGCAATTAATTCTGCTGAAGCGGGGAAATGCAGATCCCCATATACACAATATGGTTAACCCTTTCCCTCCCGGCATGATTTACTGCACCGACACACTTTATTCGAGCAAATACCCGGTATGTACCTGGCAGATACCTGGAATGCGCCGCTCCTCACCTCTGACAAGCCCCGTTGCGTTTGCCTTCCCAGCCTGGGTTCATGCCTGGCTGATGGGCGGCTGATCTGTTAAATGATAATGATTAGGATTTAATAGGCTGCAATGCTTCGCGTGTCTACCAGATGGCATAA
This sequence comes from Ascaphus truei, assembly GCA_036426205.1. NCBI lineage: Eukaryota > Metazoa > Chordata > Amphibia > Anura > Ascaphidae > Ascaphus > Ascaphus truei. The sequence continues at coordinate 52,551 of WSYH01002087.1, read as the reverse complement.
ATTCATAAATTGTAATGCAGTATATATATATATACTGTGCAGTATTGCAGCCAGCGGGAATAAAATGCTTCAATCCCTGCCTGGAAAATAACTCAATGCACTCGGGCAGAAAACAGTCACAAACCTCAATACACCCGGGTATACCCGAATTCGTGGGACTAGCCGAGCTCGAATAAAGTGTGTCGCCAGTGTATATACAGTACATAAAGGAACATAACACAGACTGCTGGGGAAATACATCTAAGATCTGGGACAATTCTGCAGAAGCAGGGGGATGCAGATCAACATATACACAGATCCCATTAACCCCTCATACCCCGATCATGACATTCAGGCAATGTTGAATACATATAACACTGTTCAAGATTGTAACAGCCCTGCAGTGAGCAGAACCTCCCTCAGGGATCAGGGGATGGGTATATAAGTTTATAGACATATACTCACACGGCCCCTTCCTAGCAAATGGTATATTTTCCGGGATCTTCAGTTCCCAAAGTGCTAGCCCACGATCACAGATCTGGTTCCTTGTCCCATGTGCCGTCCCAGCGAGGATAACATAGACGGCAGGTTAAAATAATGTACGTTTTATTACGTAGAAAAGTAAACATAGACTCACATAATAGATACAACACTTCAGCACCTAGCAGCCGTTTGGGTCTGGTCTGACGTGGTGTTCTCCAGCTTCTGCGTCCAGTAGCCGGACCGCGGCAGGCAGACACATGACAGCTACGGTGGCTTTTAGTGTATTAACCTCCTGCGCGCAGCCGATCAGGAATAACATGTTTCGCAAATGATTCGTGTTATATGTATTCAACATTGCCTGGCTGTCATTGTGTCAGATATCTTTATATATCTATTCCATATGTGCGCTCACAACCTCCTCCATTCTTCCAAGAATTGCCAATCAGATTACTCCCTGGATCATTACTTATTTGGTATATCCCTGTATACGTTTCTAAAAAGATGTCCAACCTTTTTTGGAACAAATCTATTGTATCTGCCATCACAGTCTCCATGGGTAATGAATCCCACATGTTAACTGCCCTTACTGTAAAGCAGCGGTGCGCAAACAGGGAGGAACACCCCCCAGGGGGGATCAAGACTTTATTGGGGGGCGCGGGCTGAGCGACGGTTACAGAGGACCCGCGCTAAGAGCGCGAGGCCTCTGTAAATGTACTTACCGGCTTCTTGCCCACGCGTCTCCATAACAACGGGGCGGCAAATGACACCCGTTACCATGGAGATGTGATGTCAAATGACGCCGTGGGACATGTGACATCACATGGCGTCATTTGACATCACATCTCCATGGTAACGGGTGTCATTTGCAGCGTTATTGGACGCATCATTTGAGGCAAAGGGATCGCGACCGAGGAGGCAGCCGGTAAGGGGGATGCAGGGAGTTTGCGCACCGCTGCTGTAAAGAACCCTTTCCTTTGTTGCTGGTGAAATCTCCTTTCCTCCAACCTTAAGGGATGACCCCGAGTCCTTAGTACTGCCCGTGGGATGAATAGTTCTTTTGAAAGCTCCTTGTACTGTCCCCGAATATATTTGTATATTGTTATCATATCCCCTATTTGATGACTCTTTTCTAATGTAAATAAATCTAATTTAGCTAGCCTCTCCTCATAAGTTCAATTGTCCATCCCCTTTTATTAATTTGGTGGCTCTTCTATGCACTCTAGTTCCATAATGTATTTGCTAAGGAGTGGTGCCCAAAATTGTACTCCATATTCAAGGTGTGGTCTTACTAATGCTTTATAAAGGGGCATAATTATGTTTACTTCCCTTCCATCCATTGCCTGTTTAATGCGAGATAAGATCTTGTTTGCCTTTGCAGCTACTGCATGACTTTGGGCACTATTGCTAAGCCTGCTGTCTCCAAGCACTCCTAAATCCTTCTCCATCAAGGATTCCCCTAATTTATCCCCATTTAATTTGTATGTCGTCTGTTTATTGTTGCTTCCCAAATGCATAACCTTACATTTATCTCTATTAAACCTCATCGGCCATTTACCTGCTGTGGTACCATCACTGCCCTCTAGAGGCTGGAACAGTGCAGTAAGTGTGCTTTCCAGTTCACAGAGAGTTAATTCCTCAAAGAGAAGCCAGCAGCAGCTGCTAACTAATGGAGTTAATCAAACTACTTGAGTGAACAAGAAAGTGGTTTAAAAGACAAACTGAAAGCTGCTATGCTGAGAGACTGTTTTCCCCAGAGAAGGGGGGAGATAGAAGTGCTCCCCAGCTGAGGAAGCTGGTTACAGAGGACCTACAGAGGAGTTTCTCTGGGCTCAAGTGGGGCTGAGTTCCCCTAGGAAGAAAGGAGAGTCCGTGCTGAAGCAGGGACGTCTGCTCCAAAGGACTGACAGATGAGCAAAAACACTTTATTGTTGTATGCAGAGACTGTGTTACATGGTTGCATATGCCAGGGCATGTTTTGGTTTGGGAACCTGCTTAGCTGGCCATGCAGTTAGCGAGGGCGAAAGCTAAGGTGTAGTTAGCTTTCCCTAAAGGGAATAGGAGTTATTTTTATGTGTTGTTTTGATTTAAAGGGCCAGTGAGCCTGGTATATGATTTTATCCCTGTAAATAAAACCCCTGCAGTTAAACTTTAAACAGTGTTTCCGGCCTTAAATTGGGACAAAAGAGACTGCAACGTGGTCTGGGCATCACAATTGGTGGAGTTTAATGCAGGCAGTCCAAAAAGCACTGAGCAGCGGAAACTGTGGGTTTGAAAATAAATGCGGGGATTTAAAATGGCCACCCAACTGAAGTGAAAAGCAAGCAAAGTCTGTCCCACTGTGTATGACCTGTTCTGCTTACAGCATACACAGAGAATGTGTGAAGTTGGGATGCAATAGCACCCAGAGATCAGTAGGTGAAGATATGTTAAGGTGCTGAACCCAAGCAGAAAACCAAATTTTTTTTCTGAAGAAACTGAAAATTGCAGCTGGCAATTGCTGAGTTTAAAGCCTGCCCCATCGGGTTTGAAAGGATTGCTGTGCTGTGTAAAGATAACGCCATAAGCTAAGTGCTGAGTGTAAAGTCTGCCCCGTCGCGTATGAATAATTGAGGAAATAGCGCCTGTCACGGGAGACCAGGTTTATCAACACATTTATACCGGGATCATATGATTGAGCAAAACAAGGAGGTAAAATGAATTGTAATTTATTTCAGGAAAAGACAAACACACAATGTAACGCAATTTACACTAAAAATACACTTACTTTGGAAATCTGGGATAACACAAACTACCTTTCCTAGTTGTAGGGGCTTATGACCAAGCTTACCCTAGTAACCGTTGCAAAACAAACAGCAAAATAATCCAGGCAGCTTTTCCTTCAAGTAGCCTCTTCCTGCTGGAGACTTGTAACTGGAGACTTAGCCTCTGAGAATCTTAGATGACTTACTCAGAGCTTGGAATTCTTGGAACACACATTGAATCACACCTCGGGGATGGTGACCACCAACCCCTGGTGTGGGAATTTCATTGCTGTCTGTGACGGTTCAGGGGATTCCTTCCCCTTCATGTGTCCCTGACGTCCCACGCTTGTCTACCGCCTCTGATCCTTCCCCTGCTAGCCTCCCTTCCTTTACCCACACCTGTAGTTCTCCGACAGCTTCTGACGCTATCCCGGCGCCAGTGTGTGCTCCCCGCAAAGCTCGCGCACCCGCTCGGTCCTGGTCCCTTGCTGCGGCGCTCCCTGCTCTCAGCCCCCCTCGGTCTCTACTCCTGTCCCCTTACCTCCGGCGGCTTTCCCCTCCGTTCCTCCCTCATCCTCTGCGGGTGTTCCCGCGGCGCGGCGCTCCGAGGGCCTTGTGACGCAGTCTGTGCGCGCGCACTCTCTAATTACAGAGGGCGCGCGCACACGCGCCACTTCTAGGTTTTCTCAGCATCCTGGCTCCTCCTCTCATGCCCTGCAGGCGATCTCTCTCACTGGCTTGCTGAGAAAACCTAGAGTGGCGCGTGTGCGCGCGCCCCTCGTAATTAGAGATGTGCGCGCGCACAGACTGCGTCACAAGGCCCTCGGAGCGCCGCCGCGGGAACACCGCAGAGGATGAGGGAGGAACGGGGGGAAAGCCGCGGAGGTAAGGGGACAGGAGTAGAGACCGAGGGGGGGCTGAAGCAGGAGCCGCCGCACAAGGACCAGGACGCGCGCGGGTGCGCGAGCTTTTGCGGGGAGCACACACTGGCGCCGTGATAGCGTCAGAAGCTGTCGGAGAACTACAGGTGTTGGGTAAAGAAGGGAGGCTAGCAGGGGAAGGATCAGAGGCGGTAGACAACGTGGGGACTCAGGGACACATGAAGGGAGGAATCCCCTGAACCGTCACAGACAGCTGAAATTCCCACACCAGGGGTTGGTGGTCACCATCCCCGAGGTGTGATTCAATGTGTGTTCCAAGAATTCCAAGCTCTGAGTAAGTCATCTAAGATTCTCAGAGGCTAAGTCTCCAGTTACAGTCCCAGCAGGAGAGGCTACTTGAGGAAAAGCTGCCTGGATTATTTTTTCTGTTTGTTTTGCAACGGTTACTAGGGTAAGCTTGGTCATAACCCCTACAACTAGGAAAGGTAGTTTGTGTTATCACCAGATTCCAAAGTGTGTATTTTTAGTGTAAATTGCGTTACATTGTGTGTTTGTCTTTTCCTGAAATAAATTACAATTCATTTTAACTCCTTGTTTTGCTCATCATATGATCCCGGTATAATTGTGTTGATAAACCTGGTCTCCCGTGACGGGCGCTATTTCCTCAATATTCATACGCGACGGGGCAGACTTACACTCACACTTAGCTTATGGCGTTATCTTTACACAGCACAGCAATCCTTTCAAACCCGATGGGCAGGCTTTAAACTCGCAATGGCCAGCTGCAATTTTCAGTTTCTTCAGAAAAAAAATTGGGTTTTCTGCTTGGGTTCAGCACCTAACATATCTTCACCTACTGATCTCTGGGTGCTATGCATCCCAACTTCACACATTCTCTGTGTATGCTGTAAGCAGAACGTCATACAAGTGACAGTACACTTCTGCATTCTGTCTTCTTTGCCTTACTTCAGTTGGGTGGCCATTTTAAATCCCCGCATTTATTTTCAAACCCACAGTTCCGCTGCTCAGTGCTTTTTGGACTGCCTGCATTAAACTCCACCAATTGTGATGCCCAGACCACGTTGCAGTCTCTTTTGTCCCAATTTAAGGCCGAAACACGTTTTTAAAGTTTAACTGCAGGGTTTTATTTACAGGGATAAAATCATATACCAGGCTCACTGGCCCTTTAAATCAAAACAACACACATAAAATAACTCCTATTCCCTTTAGGGAAGCTAACTACACCTTAGCTTTCGCCCTCGCTAACTGCATGGCCAGCTAAGCAGTTTCCCAAACCAAAACATGCCCTGGCATATGCAACCATGTAACACCATTCCTGCATACAACAATAAAGTGTTTTTGCTCATCTGTCAGTCCTTTGGAGCAGACGTCCCTGCTTCAGCACGGACTCTCCTTTCTTCCTAGGGGAACCAGCCCCACTTGAGCCCAGAGAAAACTCCTCTGTAGGTCCTCTGTAACCAGCTTCCTCAGCTGGGGAGCACTTCTATCTCCCCCCTTCTCTGTGGGAAAACAGTCTCTCAGCATAGCAGCTTTCAGTTTGTCTTTTAAACCACTTTCTTGTTCACTCAAGTAGTTTGATTAACTCCATTGTTAGCAGCTGCTGCTGGCTTCTCTTTGAGGAATTAACTCTCTGTGAACTGGAAAGCACACTTACTGCACTGTTCCAGCCTCTAGGAGGCAGTGATGGTACCCACGCAGGTAAATGGCCGATGAGGTTTAATAGAGATAAATGTAAGGTTATGCATTTGGGAAGCAACAATAAACAGACGACATACAAATTAATGGATAAATTAGGGGAATCCTGATGGGAAGGATTAGGAGTGCTTGGAGACAGCAGGCTTAGCAATAGTGCCCAAAGTCATGCAGTAGCTGCAAAGGCAACCAAGAGTGGCCCGAAGTTGTGGCTACCATTTGCATTGCTCGGGGCATCCAGTGCCAGGAGAGGTGAGGTAGGCGACCTGTGAGAGACAACAGAAGAAGGAAGAGAAGGAGAACAGTGTCTCTCGTGCCGTCGCTCGGGTACGCTGTCCATGCGTACACTCAGAGTAATCAACTCCTCCAGGAAGAAGAGCCGGGCATGAGTAGCAAGATCATCCTTCAGGTGTCAGAGAGACCGTGCCGTATGCGGCGGCGAGTGCCTCATCATTCCATTGGGTCTCTGCGGCGAGTGTACGAAACTCGATCGCGTACTTGGCAGCAATCTTCGGGCCTGTGAAATATGGAAAGAGAGATTGCGGCTGTCTCGCGCCGTGCAGGAGTATCAAATACTTGCTGAAATTCACGCCTGAATTTAGGATAATCTTGGGTTAGTTCGCTCTTAAGTTCCCAGAGGGGAGAAGCCCAGCGAGGGCATCACCGGTAAGCAAGGCGTAGATGTAAGCCACCTTAGAACGGTCGGTGGGGGAACTGAGAGGGGGACATCTCGAATTGCACCTCGCATTGGCTTAAGAAACGGTGGCAAGCGAGTGGGTCCCCATCGTCGAGCGATTAGGTGTGGAATGCGGGGTCCAGAGTTAGCATGAGTCATAGCAACCGGAGGTGCTGGAAACATTGGTGTCTCCTGAAGGGAGAGGGTTAGCCAGTTGCTGGGAAACTGTGGACAACTGATTGCTCACGAATTGTAAGGCTTCAAGTGAACACACCTGTACCCACCTCAGGGGGGTCTGCATTTGTTGGGCTCTGCTAATGTCACGCCTGATGCCCGCAGACCTGGCAAGACCCCAATACTGGGTGGGAAGGGTATTACCACGCACCCACAGCAGTGAGGCGTGCCCGGAGTGTGGTGTGGCGTTGCCGGGCCTGTTGAGAGATGGTTAGATAAACTTGCAACCCCTTGGAAGTTCAAAGTAAGAGTAGTGGTGTCCATGCGCCAGAGTCCAGGGATACAGAAGTCAGGAGTAGTACAAGTTCGTAAGCCAAAGTCCAGGGGTCACAGAGGTCGCAAGAGTAGAGTTCGTAGGCAGGGTTCAAGGGCAAAAAGAGAGCAGAATAGTCCAGGACGAGCAGAGGTCAAACCAGGGAAATCCAGGGGCAAGCAGGAGCAGGAACAAAGCTGGAACACAGAGGAGAGCCAAGACATAGGACTGCCACACAGAGGTAACAAGAGCTATTCAGAGCAATGAGAGAAAGGACAGACAGGGGTTATAAAGGAGGGAACACCAATAGAGAGAGGAGGACGAAGAGGGTGAAGTGGGAGACAGCAGGGATAGGTGAGGAGGAGAAGAGGAGGAGACAGGGGTCCTGGCTCCTCCTCTCATGCCCTGCAGGCGATCTCTCTCACTGGCTCCCCTGTCTCCTCCTCTTCTCCTCCTCACCTATCCCTGCTGTCTCCCACTTCACCCTCTGCTCCTCCTCTCTCTCCTATTGGTGTTCCCTCCTTTATAACCCCTGTCTGTCCTTTCTCTCATTGCTCTGAATAGCTCTTGTTACCTCTGTGTGGGCAGTCCTATGCTTGGCTCTCCTCTGTGTTCCAGCTTTGTTCCTGCTCCTGCTTGCCCCTGGATTTCCCTGGTTTGACCTCTGCTCGTCCTGGACTATTCTGCTCTCTGTTGCCCTTGAACCCTGCCTACGAACTCTACCTTGCTGACCTCTGTGACCCCTGGACTTTGGCTTACGAACTTGACTACTCTGACTTCTGTATCCCTGGACTCTGGCGCATGGACACCACTACTCTTACTTTGAACTTCCAAGGGGTTGCAAGTTTATCTAACCATCTCTCAACAGGCCCGGCAACGCCACACCACACTCCGGGCACGCCCTCACTGCTGTGGGTGCGTGGTAATACCCTTCCCACCTCAGTATTGGGGTCTTGCCAGGTCTGCGGGCATACAGGCGTGACATTATGCAGAGCCCAACAAATGCAGACCCCCCTGAGGTGGGTACAGGTGTTTCACTTGAAGCCTTACAATTCGTGAGCAATCAGTTGTCCACAGTTTCCCAGCAACTGGCTAACCTCTCCCTTCAGGAGACACCAATGTTTCCAGCACCTCCGGTTGCTATGACTCATGCTAACTCTGGACCCCGCATTCCACCACCTAATCGCTACGATGGGGACCCACTCGCTTGCCACCGTTTCTTAAGCCAATGCGAGGTGCAATTCGAGATGTCCCCCTCTCAGTTCCCCACCGACCGTTCTAAGGTGGCTTACATCTACGCCTTGCTTACCGGTGATGCCCTCGCTTGGGCTTCTCCCCTCTGGGAACTTAAGAGCGAACTAACCCAAGATTATCCTAAATTCAGGCGTGAATTTCAGCAAGTATTTGATACTCCTGCACGGCGCGAGACAGCCGCAATCTCTCTCTTCCATATTTCACAGGCCCGAAGATCTGCTGCCAAGTACGCGATCGAGTTTCGTACACTCGCCGCAGAGACCCAATGGAATGATGAGGCACTCGCCGCCGCATACTGGCACGGTCTCTCTGACACCTTGAAGGATGATCTTGCTACTCATGCCCGGCCTTCTTCCCTGGAGGAGTTGATTACTCTGAGTGTACGCATGGACCAGCGTACCCAGGAGCGACGGCACGAGAGACACTGTTCTCCTTCTCTTCCTTCTTCTGTTGTCTCTCACAGGTCGCCTACCTCACCTCTCCTGGCACTGGATGCCCCGGAGCCAATGCAAATCGGTAGCCAACAACTTCGGGCCACGGAGAGAATGCGACGCCGTCAGAAGGGACTCTGTTTCTACTGTGGTTCTTCGGAACATCGTCTCCAGAACTGTCCCCTGAATCCGGGAAACGGGAACACCCAGTAAAGGTAGAGGGGCTTCTACTGGGTACTGTCTCTCCTTGGCCCTCTCTCCCAGAAGATCTCCCAAAGAAGATTATGCTTCCTGCCACCCTGGAGGGTCCTGACCTTTTCCTGCAGGTAAAAGCTTTCATAGATTCTGGATCTGGTGGTAACTTCCTGGTCCAAACCTTCGCCTCCGAGAATTAAATCCCTATGGTTAGGAGAAAAGCACCTATTGGTCTCGAGGCCATCGACGGTCGGCCGCTCCAGCCAGCATTTATCATCTGGGAGTCCATTCCTCTCACGCTGACCTTGGCCGACGGTCATAAAGAGGTAATAATTTTCGATATTTTCCATTCTCCTACTGTTCAACCTATTTTAGGATTCCCTTGGCTTCAACTCCACAATCCGCGCATTGATTGGACCGGCACCCTGCCTATCCAGTGGCCTTCTTCCGCTGAGTCTGCTCCCACGGCTCCTCCTGTTGCAGTGCTTGCCGGCCTGGATTCCGCTCCTTCCTATCGATTCTTCCAACCGTGTATCATGAGTACTTGGATGTGTTCAACAAGGTACAAGCTGATGTTCTGCCTCCCCATTGTCCGTACGATTGCCCTATCGATTTGATTCCTGGGACCATCCTTCCGAAGTCAAAATCGTATCCTTTGTCCGTTCCTAAAACGGAGGCCATGATGTCCTACATTCAAGAAATTTTGGAAAAGGGATTCATCCGCAACTCTACCTCCCCTGCCGGGGCAGGCTTCTTCTTCGTGAAGAAGAAGGATGGATCACTCAGGCCATGTATTGACTTTCGCGGACGCAATAAGATCACGGTAAAGAATCGGTATCCCCTGCCCTTAATCTCTGAACTGTTCGATCGTCTTCAGGGGGCCTCCATCTTCTCCAAGCTCGACTTAAGAGGGGCCTATAATCTCATTCGCATTAGGGCGGGGGACGAATGGAAAACCGCGTTTAATACGCGATCTGGACTTTATGAGTATCTAGTTATGCCTTTTGGCTTATGCAATGCTCCTGCCGTCTTTCAAGAGTTCATGAACGACATCTTCCGGGATGTGTTGCGGACATTTGTCATAGTATATCTGGATGACATTCTCATCTTTTCTAAAAACCTGGAGGAACACATTCAACATACCAAACTGGTGCTGTCTAGGCTCCGTTCTAACCGCCTATACTCCAAGATGGAGAAATGTTTGTTCCACCAGATTTCTACTGGCTTCCTAGGCTACAGGTTTCTCTATGGATCTAGAAAAATTAAAATCTGTTCTCGACTGGCCGCTGCCTAACTTGCTCAAGGCTGTGCAGCATTTCCTTGGCTTTGCCAATTATTACAGGAAATTCATCAAAGCTTTTTCTTCTATTGCTCTTCCCATCACCGCCTTGACCAAAAAGGCGCCGATCCCACCTCCTGGTCTCCTGAAGCCATTGTTGCATTCAAGGTTCTAAAAAAAGCCTTTGTGTCCGCACCCATCCTACGCCACCCGGAATCTAATGAAGCCACGGAACCCATTCTTCCTGCCAAATGCATAATCTCTGCTAATAATTTTGATGTGTTGGACGAAATCATCAAATCCCAGGCCCACATTCCCAGCAGGTTCAGGGTACCAGAAGGGCGCTTATACGCAGCTCCACGGTTTCGCCACAAGATTCTACTTTGGGGACATTCCTCTAGATCTGCCGGTCATCCGGGCTTTAAGAGGACAGCGGACCTTATTAAACGGACATTTTGGTGGCCGAAGATGAACAAAAACATTTTTGACTTTACTAGTGCTTGTCCTGTATGTGCCCAGAGTAAGACGCCCCATCACAAACCTTCTGGCCTCCTCATGCCTCTTCCCATTCCGGAGCAACCCTGGAAACACATCTCAATGGATTTCATTGTCGAACTTCCCAATTCCAAAGGAATGAATACCATTCTTGTTGTAGTAGACAGATTTTCTAAACATTCACACTTTATTCCCCTCAAGGGTCTTCCGAATTCTGCTACTCTGGCCGATATATTTTCCAAGGAAATTTTCAGATTACATGGCTTTCCTATTTCTATTGTCTCTGACAGAGGTTCTCAATTCATCTCTAAGTTCTGGCGGGCGTTTTTCCAGAGACTCGGAATTTCCCTCCTTTTTTCTTCTGGATACCATCCTCAGACCAATGGTCAGACCAAAAGGATGAATCAAACCCTAGAGCAATATCTTAGATGTTTCGTATCGGACTCACAGGACAACTGGGTGGACCTGTTACCATGGGTCGAATTTGCAATGAACTCTCTCAAGAATGAGTCTACCCAAGAATCCCCTTTTTTCATTAATTTCGGCTTTCACCCCAGTAGTCTTCCTCTCTCTTCTCCCCCTTCTTGCGTTCCTGCAGCCGACTCCCATGTTACGACCCTGCAGAACTCTTGGAAAAGGATCCTCAAGTCCCTACAATGTGCTGTCGCTAAACAAAAACCAAGGCGGATCGTCGTCGCCAACCAGGTCCCTCATTCAAGCCTGGTGACAGAGTGTGGTTGTTCTCGAAGAACATCAGGCTTAAAACTCCATCTCCCAAACTGTCACCAAGATTTCTGGGCCCGTTCAAAATCGTAGAAAGAGTCAACCCAGTCACTTACCGCCTTGCTCTACCCCCCACCATGAGGATTCCTTCCGTATTTCATGTCTCCCTACTTAAGCCGTTTGTCCAGAGCTCGCATTTTCCGGACCCTTCCCGTAAACCCAACCCAGTGTCCACCCTAGGACAACAAGGGTACGAGGTCCAATCTCTCATCGACTTGTGCTGGTCTAAGAACAAGCTCCAGTTCCTCGTCCACTGGAAGGGCTATGGTCCGGAGGAGCGTTCATGGGTGGCGGCACGTCACATTCATGCTCCGAAACTTCTTCAACAATTTAATCTAAAATTTCCCCAGAAACTGTGGCTGGATCGCTCGGAGATCGATCCTCAAGGGGGGGATACTGTGACGGTTCAGGGGATTCCTTCCCCTTCATGTGTCCCTGATGTCCCACGCTTGTCTACCTCCTCTGATCCTTCCCTTGCTAGCCTCCCTTCCTTTACCCACACCTGTCTTCTCCGACAGCTTCTGACGCTATCCCGGCACCAGTGCGCGCTCCCCACAAGGCTCGTGCACCCGCTCGGTCCCCGGCCCCCTGCTTTAGCGTTCCCTGCTCACAGCCCCCCTCGGTCTCTACTCCTGTCCCCTTACCTCCGGCGGCTTTCCCCTCCGTTCCTCCCTCATCCTCTGCGGGTGTTCCCGCGGCGCTCCACGTGCCTCGTGACGCAGCCTGTGCGCGCGCACTCTCTAATTACAGAGGGCGCGCGCACACGCGCCTCTTCTAGGTTTTCTCAGCCTCCTGGCTCCTCCTCTCATGCCCTGCAGGCGATCTCTCTCACTGGCTCCCCTGTGTGAGTGCCTCCTTTCTCCTCCTAATTTCCTATCAGCTGCTTGTTCTTTCCACTTATTCCGTCTGTTAGTTTTTTGCTTTTATGTGCTCTTCTATTGATGTTCCCTCCTTTATAACCCCTGTCTGTTCTTTCTCTCATTGCTCTGCATAGCTCTTGTTACCTCTGTGTGTGCAGTCCTATGCTTGGCTCTCCTCTGTGTTCCAGCTTTGTTCCTGCTCCTGCTTGCCCCTGGATATCCCTGGTTTGACCTCTGCTCGTCCTGGACTACTCTGCTCTCTGTTGCCCTTGAACCCTGCCTACGAACTCTACCTTGCTGACCTCTGTTACCCCTGGACTTTGGCTTACGAACTTGACTACTCTGACTTCTGTATCCCTGGACTCTGGCGCACGGACACCACTACTCTTACTCTGAACTCCCAAGGCGTTGCAAGTATATCTAACCATTTCTCAACAGGCCTGGCAATGCCACACCACACTCTGGGCATGCCCTCACTGCTGTGGGTGCGTGGTAATACCCTTCCTACCTCAGTATTGGGGTCTTGCCAGGTCTGCGGGCATACAGGCGTGACACTCGCCATCTTGCTCACTTACTATTCTAAGCCCCTTGAAGGCTCAATGCCCGAAAGTCTGGGGCACGTGACAACTGGCCAGGATAGCTTGCCTTCATCCCAGGATGCTAGCACTTAACTTAGCTATCCTGCCCACCTGGCAGCTCACACCTATGGCACAAGTGTTACTTTGATCTATGGGACTGTAACAGGGGAGTTATCCCTGTTCAGGTAATGTGCCTCTAATCCAGCAGTGTGGTGGTTAACTGCTGGTAGTCAATTATCCAACACCACCTGCCTGATTAGCTTCTAAGAAAAGCCTGTCTTTTGAGCCAGGAAGTGAGATTGTTCCTAAATCTCACACAACTTGTGAGACTGACATGGGGACAGCAGTCTTGAGCATGCCAGAAGAAATGGCAGTGCTGCTTTCAAGACACAGGGGAAACTTCTAAACCTGAATGCTGACAAACCCTGAGGAAAAGGGAGCAACCAGGGACAGAGAAGATTTTCCCTCCAAACCACAAGGAACAGATAAGACTTTCATTTATAAGACTTTTTTTGTATCTATTCATTTCATGCTATATGTTTGGGGCTGGGAGACATGCTTATCTAAAGGGAGTTGTGGACTGCATAGTATTTCACTAGAAATACTCCCAAGTGAATAGAAGCTTTGTTTACCCCTTGTTTGGATGGTTTCCTGATGTTAAGGAAACAGGCGCAATAAAAGCCTTATTTAATTTCACCATAACCAGTCTCCCTTGCATACCTCTGTGAGCGTCCGCCTACAGGGACTTCCAGGAGGCGACCTGGCACCAAACCTGGGGTGGCCAGGAGTTCTCCTTTGATCTCGAGATAAAAAGACCCGGCCTTATTTTACATGTATAAAGTAAAACATATTTTCTTAAAACACTGCTGCTTAATAAAATATACTTCTATACACGCTTCTGTTCAAATATGTCGCAGTCTTTTGGTGTATTGGGAGTGTAAGCTAACCTGCTTCCTTTACACTAGCCTGTATCCCTTACACACCGCAAGGCAACACATGCGCAATATGTGGGCCCAAGAGTTAACACTCTAAGACCCCAAAACACAGTTCAGGTCCAACCAAGTGGGCTTAACATTTATTAGTGAGCCTGGTTACCCCTTCACCATCACACCTCCCCCCTCAAAGTGAGAAATTTGTGGCAACCACCTCTTCTGGTGGCTCCACACACCCGGAGACTCTTGAGGTTTTTGGCTCACTAGGAATGTCCTGTCTGGAGAGTCCATCAGCATTTCCATGCTCGCTGCCTTTCTTATCTTGGATGGTAAAGTCAAATTCTTGCAGGGCAAGACTCCAACGAAGCAGTTTGGCATTCCCACAGGACACCCGTTGTAGCCAACTCAAAGGGTTGGGATCAGTGATCATGCTGTACAGGCAACCTTATAAATAGGGCTGTAGTTTGCGTAGAGCCCATACAATCGCCAGACACTCTTTTTCAATAGTGCCATAAGCCACTTCTCTGGGTACACCACAGGATGCTCTCCTCCCTCCTCCCCCAATTGGCTGAGCAAAGCCCCGATGCCATAGTCTGAGGCATCAGTCTGCACCAAAACATTTTGGAATAGTCTGGTGCAGCCAGGATAGGAGCACGGCTAGTGCGGTCTTCAGTGCCTGGAATGCGACTTCACAGGCAGGAGACCAGACTACCAGAACTGAGAGAAAGAGGGGAGATCGAGATGACTGCCACTCCAGTAGAAAAAAAGTGTCAGGAACTCACCAGATGAGTAGAAATAAAATGTTCTTTATTGACCTACATAAAAATGGACATAGATAGAACAGAACTCCTCCTCCCACGCATTTCATGCCCACTATGGCGCTTTGTCAAGGACAACTCCTGATGGGGTCCACCGGACTTTTGACAGTCCAGACAGTCTGGTCTAATGTGACCCACTTTGTTGCACAGGTAACATTGCCTCTCATGCTTAAACTCTGCAGCTTTGGGTGCGCTGGGCTCTGCAGCAGGTTTGTTCGTCCACTGATGGGTTTGTTTGGCTGCCTTGACTGGCATAGCCGATCCCTTGGTAGCCCCTTTCCCGTCCATTAAAGTAGAGATTTGTACTTTCTGGAGACTTGTAACTGGACACTTAGGGCCTCATGTAGTAAGCGCCGAAAAGCCGATTTCCGCCATTTTTACACCAAAAATGCTTCGGCGATTCAATAAGCGCCGATAAGCTGCTGAAAACAAAAAAATCGGGGGTTTTTTGGGCCGAAAAAAAGTTTTTGGCAGCTGCGTGGCGAAAAGCCACTATTTGGCACTCATCGCCACTTTTCGAAACCCGCTCAAATCTAGAAGCCCCGAGCAGCTTTTCGCAGCTGATCGCCACTCTAGAATTGAGTTTTTCCGCAAATCCGTCCCGGCACAAAAAGTTAGCAAGTTGCTGGGGAGAAGTATCGGCACGGGCGGCGGGACGGCACTTAGAAAATATTTTGGCCTTTTTCCTGCCTCGGATTGATGCCGGGGGGTCTCCGGAGCTGATACCCATTAATACCAGCACCGGAGCCCCCCGGCATGCATCCGATACAGGAAAAATGCTTTTACAGCTCACTTCATTACCGTAGCGGCTAACAGCTATATATGTATGTACAAGGAAGGTCCCCCTGAGGAACGTCCCATTTTGGAGGACCGAAACGTTGGGTTTCTTGATGTTCCACTATTTTCACCAATACACTTTGTGAAGTTTTCTACAATTGAGTGCTGTCTCTTGCTTTACCAGACCTTGGAACGGTAACGTATGTCTATATTATCCATATGGGGCAAGCACCTACAGCCTATCAGCACCTAAGGAGTGCCAACTGTTCTATTTGACTATATATATATATATATTATCTATATATTCTCCTATTCTATAATGGTGTATATGTACACACACATGATTAACCAATATACAAAGAATGGTTAAGGATTAACAAAACATGCACAATAAAATCCACATCTCCAAATCAATATATCACATTGCAAAAAAATAATCTCATCTCCCGAAAAACACAGCACCCTAGCCAAAGAAATATCTAACAAATGGCAATCAAAACATTGATTTTTACCAGTGGTGAATGATGCAAATAATCTGTGCATCATGTACACTATGCCAAGCAATGCTAAAAATAAACTATTCCAAACAAGTTACAATTCCATCCAAACAAGCATACTGTGACAGAGTGAAGTCAACTCCTATCAGTTATGCCTGGGAGACATATGTCTGAGTGCTTCATCAAGCACTCATAAGGGTTAACTCAGGTGGAAGTTAGGTAATCAGAATTTAAGATGACACTGATAGCCAGCAAGGTAGAAAAGGATTCTTGTTACTGGAAGGCTGGCTCTCTCAGACCAAGCAAACGGATATATGTGCTGCTGCCAGACGAGACATCAAACTACTTACTGCAACCAAAGTAAGATTGTTCATTTGTTTTTTCTGACTGCTTAAAAGACACTTATGGTTTGGTTATGGTTTAGCCAGCCAGCCTGCTAGATAGCTGCTGTGTTTAGTCGTTCTCCCAATGTGGAGCAGGATTTGCTTTGTTTAAAAGGACAGTGTACCCCGCATGTTATGTTGCTGTGGAGAAATAAAGCCACTGAACGTTTTCATTTATCCTGAAACTACACGTGTGGACTGTTCCCTGAGCTCGGCTACAGGCCGTCCATCCACAGGTGGTCGTCGGACGGACCCTGTATCTGAAGGGCCACACAAACTTTTTTTTAAAAAATAAAAAAAAAATGGAGAAATTTTTTCCTCAGTTCCTTGAGCAACAGCTCCAGCTAGCAGAGAAACAAGCTGAGCAACAGGCCCAGCACATAGAATGGCAGGCCAAGCAAGCAGAGCGACAAGCCCAGCAAGATGAGCAACAAGCCCGGCGGGAGGAAAAGCTACTCCAACTGCTGGTCGAAGGCCCAGCCCCAGGCAGACCAGAGATTCCAAATAACCCACCGGTGATGCTGCCTAAAATGACGCCAACCGACGACCCAGAGGCATTTCTCCTCACTTTTGAAAGGGTAGCCACGGCCCATGGCTGGACAGTTGATCGCTGGGTAACGACTCTGGCTCCACTCCTCATAGGAGAAGCTCAGGCAGCCTACCAGGCTCTTCCAGCAGACAAGGCCATGGACTATCAGCAACTAAAGGCTGCTATTCTGGATCGCCTAGGCCTTACTCCAGAGACCAACCGTCAGCAGTTCCGGACAGTCAAATATACAAACCGAGACAGACCCCGGGTCGTAGCCCACCGCTTAGTAGACTTATGTACCAGGTGGATACAACCGGAGAAGCATACCAAGGCAGAGATCCTTGAACAGTTTGTGCTCGAGCAGTTCATACAGATACTGCCCCCCTCCTCCCGCTCCTGGGTAAAAGACACGCTGCATTTTCCTTGGATTCAGCGGTCCGCTTGGTGGAAAACTTCCTTGGCGACGACACCCAACAGGATAGCTGGGAACGGTCTGTGCAAACACCAGTTGCTTCCGGTGATGCTAGAGGCAGGAGAGCAGACAATCGAGGGGTCTACAACCCGCCCACTCGGGAGATCCAGTCAACCCGATCAGAAGACCCTTTCCCATCTCGGAGGGTTCCTGGTACAAACTCCCGCAGAGACGCCCGTCCCGGGTCCGAGGCCATTGGATCACTCAAGGGAGACCGCCACCCACAGTATTCCCCGAGAACCTGGACTCCTGTCACCCATCCTGTGGAGAGGATAACCCCACCAACCAGAAGGGAGGATTCCATCCAACAGCGGAGAGGTCCAAACACCGAGCCCCGTCGAGAGCTTCCGCTGACGACCGAGTTTGCGGACTCAGAAGATGATGAGATGGACTGTTCATATGGCAGAACCACTGCCACAGCTTGTCTCCGAGGGGACCACAATCCGTGGTTAGTCCCAGCATCTCTGGAGGGAAAAAAAGTAAAAGCCATGCTGGATCCCAGATGGCCTAATTCCAAGCAACAGACTATCCTATGACTCTCCTTGAATAATCGAATGT
Organism: Ascaphus truei; assembly: GCA_036426205.1. Taxonomy (NCBI): domain Eukaryota; kingdom Metazoa; phylum Chordata; class Amphibia; order Anura; family Ascaphidae; genus Ascaphus; species Ascaphus truei. The sequence goes on along the minus strand of WSYH01002087.1, from coordinate 34,750 downwards.
TCATGGGGATACAAAGAGATACCCGACGGCGAACGTTCTACTGCGTATCAAGGATCAAGAGGCTAGCCTACTAGTGGGAGTGGCTCCCTGGCTACTTGCTCCTGTTCTACTTGGCCGAGACTGGCCCTACTTCGAAACATTGTTGGCCCCTACTCCTACGGAGCCTACTTCTCTGGTACTGGAGAAGCCCGGAGACTTGTTTCCTTTTTCCCCAGAGATTTTCCCCCGTAGACACCACGTCCCAAAGACACGTAAACAGAGACGTGCGGAAAAAGAGGACTGGTTAAGAAAGGCTGGGACTCTTGGTAACATTAGTCAGCCCAAAGGACTGCAGGTCATGGCCGGGGATGACCAGGGTGGGGAACAGAAAGATATGGGAATTTTGCCAGACCTGGATCTTCCTGACTTCCGTCAGAGGCAGAGGGAGGACCCAGCTCTGGTTAGACAATATGAGAAGGTGGTACAGGTCAACAACAAGATAATGGATGAACAAGGTGTAAGAGTGTTTCCACATTTTGAACTGTTGAATGACATCCTATATCGTGTGAATAAGGTTACACAAACAGGGGAGGTCATTCGACAGATGCTAGTCCCTAAAGGGTTGATTAAAACAGTGTTCACCCTAGCCCATACTCTCCCATGGGGTGGTCATTTGGGCACAGATAAGACCACGACCGCATCTCGTCCCGGTTTTACTGGCCAGGCATACATGGTGACATCATGAAACTATGTGAGACATGTCCTGAATGCCAGTTAACTAGCCAAAAAGTACAGAAGCCGGCTCCCTTGGTCCCTCTGCCCTTGGTAGCCATCCCATTCGAGAGAATTGGGGTAGATCTGGTCGGACCTTTAGAACCCTCTGCGAAGGGACATAAATTTATACTCGTTGTTGTAGATTATGCCACCAGATATCCTGAGGCCTTCCCTCTGAGATCAGCCACTGCTAAACAGGTTGCTCACAGGCTGTTAGAACTGTTCTCTAGGGTAGGACTCCCCCAAGTAATGTTAACTGACCAGGGAACAAATTTCATGGCAAAGTTAATGCAGGATGTCCTGAAGTTATTGGAGGTAAAATCCGTCCGGACCTCAGTCTACCATCCTCAGACTGATGGATTGGTAGAGAGGTTTAACCGTACTTTAAAAACCATGCTTAGGAAGTTTGTGGACACTGAAAAGCGAGCTTGGGATGAACTTCTCCCTTTCCTGTTGTTTGCGGTACGAGAAGTTCCCCAATCATCCACAGGCTTCTCCCCGTTTGAGCTCCTATATGGACGCCAACCTCGGGGTATTCTCGACCTACTGAAGGAATCCTGGGAGGAGGAGCCCTCCCCCTCCAAGAATACCCTTCAGTATGTCATAGACCTTAGAAACCGCCTAGACATGATAGGTCGGTTTGCTAAGGAAAACCTCAAATCTGCTCAAGAACGTCAAGAGAGGCAGTACAACCAAAATGCTCGCTTGAGGGTCTTCAAACCTGGGGACCAAGTGATGCTTCTACTACCGACATCAGAGAGTAAACTCCTTGCGAAGTGGCAGGGTCCTTTCCAAGTTCTCCGCCACACCGGGGAGGTGAACTATGAGATCTCTCAACCAGGGTCCAGGAAGGGTAAACAAATCTACCACATGAACCTCCTGAAACCCTGGAAAACGATGAGATCGCTGTTCATCCACCCTCGGGAAGGAGAGACGGATTTGGGTCCACAGCTTCCAAAGGGTAGTACGTACAATGACCATCAGGTTCCCATGGGAGGGCAGTTAACAACGGAACAAAGGTCAGACCTACTAGAATTATGTGACCAGTTCCCAGATGTTTTTTCTGAGCTGCCAGGGCAGACTGATTTAGTGTTCCATAGGATTGAGACAGAACCTGGTGTAAAAGTACTGTCCCGTCCCTATAGATTGCCAGAGGGCCGAAAAGACCTGGTAGAGAGGGAGATAATAGACATGTTGGAATTGGGCGTGATCGAGGAGTCCCACAGCGAATGGTGCAGCCCTATCGTGTTGGTCCCTAAACCAGATGGGAAGGTGAGGTTTTGCGTGGATCTACGAAAGGTAAATGCTGTATCCAGATTCGATGCATACCCAATGCCTAGGGTGGATGAATTGCTTGACTCTCTTGGTAAAGCAGAGTATATTTCGACCCTAGATCTCACGAAAGGATATTGGCAGATACCTCTAGCGGAAGAATCCAAATGCAAAACTGCCTTTGCCACCCCTCTTGGTTTATACCAATTCGTTACTATGCCATTTCGGTTACATGGGGCTCCAGCCACGTTCCAAAGGTTAATGGACAAGGTACTACGACCCCATAAGGCATATGCCGCGGCCTACTTGGATGACATTGTCATCTATAGCAGACACTGGCAGTCTCATATAAAAAGGTTAAGGGCAGTCCTAACGTCCTTAAGAGAAGCAGGGCTCACTGCAAATCCAAAAAAATGTGCCCTGGGTAAATCCACTACAAAATACTTGGGCTATGCCGTTGGGGGAGGGATAGTAAGGCCACTAGCTAGCAAGGTGGCCGCCATAAAGGAAGTCCCCACCCCACAGACAAAGACACAGGTCCGCGCCTTTTTGGGGTTAGCAGGGTTTTACAGGCAGTTTATCCCCAATTTTTCAGAAATTTCTGCACCCCTAACAGATCTGACAAAAAAGAGTGCCCCGACCCAAGTTAAATGGTCTTGGGAGTGCCAAGACGCCTTTGACATGCTAAAAAAGTGCCTGTCAGAGGGCCCCGCTCTTCGGAGCCCAGATTTTAAAGAGCCCTTCATCATCCAGACGGATGCCTCAGAGGTAGGACTGGCAGCAGTGCTGTCCCAGCAATTTGATGGTGTTGAACACCCCATACTGTTCATCAGCCGGAAGCTGTTCCCAAGGGAAGTGAGGTATTCCGTCATTGAGAAGGAGTGCCTCGCTGTAAAATGGGCAATTGAGGCCTTGAGACATTATGTCACCGGAGTACACTTCACCCTGGTCACTGACCATGCGCCCTTGAAGTGGTTAAACACCATGAAGGACACAAACCCAAGGTTGACCAGGTGGTATATGGCCCTCCAATCCTTCTCTTTTGATATTCAGCATAGACCTGGAAAGTACCATGGAAATGCTGATTTTTTGTCAAGAGAAGGAGTGGAGGGTCGGGCTTCAGCCGTGTGGGACACTAGCCACACACAAACAGGGGAGGTATGTGACAGAGTGAAGTCAACTCCTATCAGTTATGCCTGGGAGACATATGTCTGAGTGCTTCATCCAGCACTCATAAGGGTTAACTCAGGTGGAAGTTAGGTAATCAGGATGTAAGCTGACGCCTGATAGCCAGCAAGGTAGAAAAGGATCTTGTTACTGGCAGTTGCTGGCTCTCTCAGACCAGAGCACACGGATATATGTGCTGCTAGCCAGACGGATACATCAAACTACTTACTGCAACCAAAGTAAGACTTGTTCATTTGTTTTTCTGACTGCTTAAAAGACACTTATGGTTTGGTTATGGTTTAGCCAGCCAGCCTGCTAGATAGGCCTGCTGTGTTTAAAGGGACAGTGTACCCGCATGTTATGTTGCTGTGGAGAAATAAAGCCACTGAACGTTTTCATTTATCCTGAAACTACACGTGTGGACTGTTCCCTGACCTCGGCTACAGGCCGTCCTGCCACACATACAATTTAAACAAAGCAAGTAAACAGAAATAAATTACCATCAACTAATCAAATCCCAAATCAATTACAATCCAATTACGGTATCCCATTGTTTACATGTCACACGTCCAGCGACGTGGACGCAATAAAAATGGCGGCGACACTGGCACCCGATGCCCCATACCGGGGCCGGTAACTCGGAAGCAGGGGTCCCTGAGGCTGAAATCAATGTGTTTCAGCTCAGGAGACCCCCTGCTCCCGTACACTATTATTACAATTTCCATTAATGCAGATTCATTACCATAGCGACTATCCGCTAAGGCAATGAATTATTGTTCATTATGGGGTGCCGGTATCTCTCTGCTTTGTTTACATCTCACGGTCACATGATTGGGACATTTAAATGCAGAGGGATACCGGCACCCCATAACGGGGCCTGTATCTCGGGAAGCAGGGGGTCCCCGGACCTGAAACCAAAACGGTTCAGCTCTGGAGACCCCCTGCACATCTACACTATCAATTAAAATGTTATTAAAAATATTTATTTTTTTGCCGATTTACCCTATGAGAGTCGTGTGCTTTGTGTTCTTCTCTTTTGCATATAACAGTCCAACAAGAAAGCCTCTTATCTGTTTCTGTTGCTGTAGGGGAAGGCCTTTCTGCTCTCCTGGGTCAGTACCCTTTGTGTGCTATGGAGTGTCTCTCTGCTCAGACCTCTTTCTCCTCTGTCAGCACCCTTGTGTGCTAAAGAAATCTCTGTGTCCAGGAATAGGGGTCTGGTCCCTTCATGTCTTGCTGTCAGCACACAGTGCTCCTGTGTGCTTCAAAACTCTCTCCTCATGTCAGCACCATGGTGTGCTAAGGCAAATCTCACCTTTGTTTCTCAAATGAGTTGTTTTCTCAGAATTCTAATTAGCCAGCTGGAGTCTGGATAATTGCCTGGCTGCAATTAACCAGCTCCCTGCTTGATTTAGAGGCATATGACCCGGGCAATCACATGCAAAAAAAATTTTAAACTTCAAAGGCTTCACGTTTAGCAAGTGAACACCTAATGAAACCTGTGGTCTGATGCACGATAAGGTTACAAGCTAAGAATGAAGGTAACAGGAAATTACCCCTGTTTATATTTGTGCATTTTGCCATTGAGTTGTGTGCAGAGCTGCACAATGCAGGACATTAAGATTAAAGGTTATCTCTGTTCCAAAATGTTCCCAATCTACTTTAGCTCAGGAAAGGATTACAATAATAAATTCAGGAGATCCACAGATTCCAGGCTCTGTGACAGTCTGCGGGATTATTAGGTCCCAGGTCACTGTTAGATTAGCTTGGCAATAGAGAGTTTGGGAGAACAAAAAAAGCTGTGTGATGCTCCAACATAGACCCAAAAAGCTGCCAGGCTCATGAAGACATAAATGCCATAAATTGTATCCTCGAAGTATCCCACATATATCAGGGTGACCACTGATACCAAGAACACCAATTCCACCAGATATCAATAAACTGGAAGAGTACCACCTATTGAATGGTGAGTACTCACACTTGCTAGTGTGCAGCCCAACACATTGATTAGGAATGCTCCGGTGTAAAATGAGTAATATAACTCACTTGTTTGTAGGATGGTCCTCAAAGGGTTTAATCTTCGCAGGTGTGTGCTGCCGGTACTCCACAGAAGTCAACAGGATTCACGAAGGAGAAATTTCTCCTTTGTGAATCCTATAGAGAGTTTGGGGTATACAGCCTCTTGACAGCGTTAATTGTGGGGTGCACTTTTATCCCCTCCTGAAAAAATAACTATTATAACATGGGATGAGATTTCAGGAGTCTGGGTTTACTTATTATTCCCAGGATACAAGTTATTAGGCGCCAGTCCCATTAGTGCAGTTAATATGCGTCATACGTTAGGGATACCGTCCTTCTGGGATGTGACCCCATGTTATTTTCCTAGTGGCTCAGCGGTTGGGAAAGAAATCATGTTTTGCCGCTAGGATCACTTGTACAGATAGAAGGGATCTACCCCCTTCCAGGTTGGAGAGAGAGAATCTATCACATGCCAAAAATAGCATATATTCCCTAATACGACACTGCAAACTGAGCAGCGATAAAGAACCTGAACAATGATGGGGACTTTTATACTTCATGGAAGTTCACAGCCAACTGCCAAATAAGTATATATGGGAAGGATGTTGATCCACGGATTAATCCGATTGCCAATTCTTGGAGTCAGGAAGGAATTAATTTTTCCCCTTAATGGGGTTTTTTGTTTGCCTTCCTCTGGATCAGTAAGTAAGTATAGATATAGGATAAAGTATCTGTTGTCTAAATTTAGCATAGGTTGAACCTGATGGACCTACTTATTTTTTCAACCTCATCTACTATGTAACTATGTAACTGTAAAGTGGCACAATATTGTACCATTGTAATTCAGAGGCACAGGAGAACAAAGTCACACCGTACAGTATATATTGTCCATTTGTCAATACTGAGTGTTTAAAAAAAAAGTGATCATCCTAAAATAAGAAGGAATATCATATTCATATTTATTTGATATTTTGGGTAGTAAAATGTTTAATTGCCCTGTCCTGGGGCTGATGCTAGGATGCATCTATTTGCCTAGTTTAATTTTAATGTATGCTTCTCTTGTGCCCTGACAGAGGCAGAAAGGCATCGATTTATATGCCCTCACTATACTAACTCTTGTACTGTACGCTGGTGAACATTTGTCTTCCCAGTAATATGTTTAGACGCTGGGTCAGGTGAAGAAGGAAAAACATTGAAACACAAGGCGTTATATTGGAGGTAAATGTGTTGTGAGGATGCTAAATCGATACCCGTCCCACTTCAATCCCCAGCATCAGGTCCGTGTCACCTTGAGTAAGTCACTTTATTTCCATATACTATACCAGCAAGGGAAGATTATATTGTAAGATGTATGGAGGTTAGGTGTATACCTGCACAATACAGTATCCCCTGTACAGCGCTGTGTACACTGCAGAACAATATAATATTTAACGTTTGGAGAGAAATATTTGAAGAATGTCGCCAGAAAATAATAATAAGCCACAGATAGTATTGCAATGTCCACTCTTATATTAAAATTATTGTTACGTGGATAGATCACGATTGATATACAGAGATGTCCTGTGTTTGTGACTTTGCAGCCGGGACACACAGTGTAGAAATGTTTTGTTTAAAATGTAAATCAATAAATGACATGTAATTTTTCTTCACTTTCTTTTCAGCTACTGACATAGTGTAAAATGAGAACACCAGTATTTGGAAGTAATATGTAAGATACTGACCTGTATGCAGGGCCGTCCCCAGCAGGCAGAGAGATAGTAGAAGCTGTGCCATGTTCACCAATAAACCCCTCCAGGAACAAATATTTCAACATATAGAAGCTGCAGTAACACCTTGCGCGTCACTGCCACCTCACAATAAGACCCACCCTCACCTAAAAATATCACAGAACTCTGATGCAAGCTGCAGCTCTCATTTTCCCAGGGAAGGTTTCGGGTGGTGCGTTACCTGATTGGCTCACTGGAGGCCTGAGCCTCCGCTGCAGGGAGCCTGGGGTGTACCTGATATGTATGATGACAGCGCCTCCACCTGGGAGGGATCCAAGTACAATTGGATAACGATGTTCAAGAAGATCAGGGAGCGCATTATCATGAAAATAGAAAACATATACAAATAGTGCAATATGTCTGGAACTGGGTTTACGAAATCAAACTTCATTCATCCAATGGATTTTATACTCACAGATTGCTCTGTGTTAGGATGTGTATAAAGGTATCTTTGTGCTGCAGTTTTCTCCCATACAGAAGCAGCAGCAGCAGTGTACAGCATATGGTGGTTTCTTCACCGCTTATCAAAATTCAATAGTAAAGAGGAACAGACATAGTTGGTGGCATGGATCGGATGATCAAACCGCGCATTGTATTTTGAAACCATGTGAGTGGATTTTGCCAATGTATTTCCTTCCAACCACCCCCCCCCCCCCACATCAGCTTTTTGGAAGTAGACTAAATCTAAGGTCACATTTAGAGGAAATGGTTGAAACCTACTCCAGCTTCACATTGCAAAGCCTTATGCCGCCTTGATGGAGGTGCCGTCGGTGGCTGTGCACCAAGCTTACAGAGGCCCTACGCACTTCACCACAACAAATTAACTGCCTGTTGGGGGAGAGCACGGGGCCTCTGTAAGTATGAGGAGTAGGAGCCACGTCAGACCAGGTTAGAAGCCCCCCGAAAGCCCCATAGCACCGAGATCTGTGTAATACCAAGCCGACCCTGTGTATAACCATCCTCACACTACTGTGAGTAGGTTTACTGGCTACCATACGTAATTCTTTGCTGAAAAGCTGTGCTGAAAAGCTGTGCAATGCGGCAGTAATAAGTGTATAGGGGTCCATGTTAAACTGGACATGAAGCAAAAGGTGACACGGTGTGCTCATTTGCCTCTCATTACCCAGAATCCCTGGCTGCAGTGGAAGCATTGTATGCTGAGATAATGGAGAAGACAGGGTTGAAGACCTGTCTAAGACATGTGAATGTGCTCACACGGGGTATTTTCTTTGCTGTACACTGTGCATTGGACTTTTTTTGGCACTTTTTTAACTCACCATAACGTCTTTAATATTAAGAAGACACTTCTGGTGGATTCTTAAAAATAGTGAGAGCCCCTTTTATATATGTGTAACGGGTATTCCACCCCACCCAATCTCATATGTAGTGTGGGTGAGTAGAACATGTAGTGTTACCGGTGTGGTGCGTATACCTGCAGGCTCACAGGAGGTCTGAGCCTCCGCTAGTGAGAGCCTGGGGTGAATCCTCTGGAACGGATCTTCGTTTACAGCGCCTCCACCTATGTAGGATTCTATGGATGTGTAGAATGACCCTACATAGGAACCCAATTAGAAACCACACACACAGTCAGTGATTATAATAACTAAGGGCTTTACTATGAACATGGAGAATATCATAATCATTTACATAACCTCATAACCCGTGTCCCTCTCACGAGGAGACACTACCCGTGACGTCTCGCAGGACGTTTCCCCAACACTAGGTGATCCCACCCAGTGTCCAGTGAAACCCCCACACCCAATGTCCCGTACTCCTACGGAGATAGTCAATGGGTGACTGCGCAGTCACTAAAACCTCTAGGCCTGTTGGTGCACATGTGTTGGTATAATACCTGCCGAGCACTCCGGTGCTCGGGTCCGCAACAGTCTTCTCAAAGGATCAGTCGGTGAGGACTCCTCCAACCGAACTCCTGCACTTGTGGACCGCTAGGGCGGTCCCCTCGGGAACACAGTCTCTGTGGACCCCAACGTGGGTCCAACCGCTTTCCGGGAACAGCAACCGCCGCTATCCCTATCTATCCCTAACGGGCAGTAGCGTGACAGGAACCCTAACCTAGGGCCTGTCCCTGATGTACCGCAACCTGAGGTGACTTGGGGAAACTCCTAGGGCCTGCGGGGTTAATAACCTACCCCCCTCCCCTACTACCCCAAGTCCAGAAACCTCACTAACCACTAGCTCCTAACTCACTAATCCTAACGCGCCTGCAGCCGACACACAGCTCTCACAGTCAGCCTGCAGACATTCACACACGCTGCACACACACTGCACTCAGTACACGCAGCGTCAACATGCAACACTCATACACAGCAACCTGGAACCCGCAGCAAACACACTGCACGCACGCTGTGCCTATTTGCCAGTGCGCACAGCACTACCCGCTGTGGCACTGCCAAACCTGCACCTTACATACACTAAGGGTGACCTCCCTATCTAGGGCCGTCCCTTATCAGTTACCCACTAACCTGGTGGGGAGTTGGGGCCTACCTGGAGGGTGAGGGTACCTATCTGGATGCAGGAGCTGCACTCACTCCCTGCATCCTTCCTTCCCCTTCAGCTCCGCTGCTCCAACTGACGTGACTCATGCAAAGCCCGGGAAATGTATCTCTTTTCCCGGGCTGAGCTTCCTCCAGCCCTATTGGCCACTATCAGGCACCTGGTGCCTGTCTCCCTATGCCTCCTGGGAGTTGTAGTTCCCAGGAGGCTGCTATAGCGTTGGGGCTGTGTGCGCGCTTCTCCTGCGCATGCGCGAACTACTAATGGCCGCCGCAACCCTTCCTGAGCTGTCCCTACCAGCCCTGCGCATGCGCGACTCTGCCCTGTCTCTGGGGCTCTTCCTGCCCTCGCGCGATCACTGCGCATGCGCGAGTCTCTCCGCAATGGCGGCGCCCTGCTCTGCGGCCGCCGGGACCTTAGAGACGCGATCGCGGCCTTAGCAACGGCCCGATCGCGTCCCCGGCAACCGGCCGCAGGCAGGAGAAGCCGCGCTGCTCCCTGCTCCAGCCCCCCACCCTTGGAAGCAGCCGTCGGGTCGTTCGGCACCCGCGCTCGAGCTGCTCCAGGGGAGGGGGGTCTCAAGGAGCTGCTGGAGACCAGGGTTACATATGTTTACGGGATTATTTATAGGGTTATAGTATTGAGGTACTGTAGGTATTGCCGCTGTTGTTGTTATTTTGTCAGTATAGTGGTTGACGTGTGACGTGAAGTATGAGGCGTTGCAGGGCTGAAAATCCTCCCTTCTTCATTTTCCAATTCTCTTCTTTCTTAGCAAAAACAAGATCTTTACCTGAAATAATAAAAAAAAGTTCCCACATGAAAATAATTCTCACACAATAGCAAATAGGCCAGGAAACATTGATAAAAATGGCTACTGAAAGTGCTGAGAACGAACGGGTGTTCTTTCATCGAAGACCAATAGCACCGCTTCTTCAGGTCACTTTAATCTCTGGCTCTAAACGTAGATTATCTGCTGATAAGTAGCCACACAGGGGGAAGGCTGCTGTGGTCTTGTTGTCTTCCGGTGAGGGGGGTACTATTATAAAATAAGGTGTAACACATCACGCACACTATATGTCCTCTGTGTGTCTATGTTGTATTTCTGCATATCCAGCAGTCACTTCGGGTTCGATGGCCACGCTTCTCCTGACACTGAGCCTTTTTGGGACGGCGCTGCTCATTGGTGAGTAGATGCTATATATCGGCTCAAAGACTTGCTCTTTTCCGAAATGAATTCATTTTTGGTATAGGATTTAGCAGGCGACCTCGCAGCGCGGAGAGTGTTACATGTTCTGTGGCGAGAAACAGCGACGTATTTATTCGTAATACAACACGGACAAATCCACACTTAGGGGTTCATGCAGTAAGCAGCGGAAAGGCAATTCTCGCCACTTTCCCGCCAAAAAAGCCTACCCCTATTCAGTAACGGGCGAGACAGTGGCGAGATTAAAAAAAAACGCCAGTTTTTCTGGCGGTTTTTTTTTTTCCGCCGGTGGCGGGGCGAGAAGGCACTTTTCGCCTAAAAATCCAACTTTTTCCGCCACGCTGTATTCTAGTAGAGGAGAGTAGCTAAGCGGAGCTATTCGCCACTCTAGAATGGCGTTTTGCTGGCGGATCAGCCACGCCAGAAAAAGATGGCTAGTTGCTGCTCAGAGGCAGCGGATCGGCACTTAGAAAAAATTCTGGCCTTTTTCCTGGCTGGGATTGATGCCGGGGGTCTCCGGAGCTGATACCATTAATATCAGCACCGTAGCCCCCCGGCATGCATCCGAGGCAGGAAAAATGCATTTAAAGCCCACTTCATTAGTTCATTAGTAATGAAGGGGTTAAACAGCCGTGCCAGGTTTATTGTGGGTAGCGGGGGTGGGTGAAGGGGGTATTTGGCCTTTGTTGTTTGTTTAGGGCTTGCGGGGGGGTTGCGGGTGCACTTAACCCCTTCACGACCGTAACTGTTAATACCGCTACGATCATGAAGGGGTTAAGGCCTCCCGCTACCCACCCGCAAGCCCTAAACAAACCACCGTTGGGGCTAATACCCCCTTCACCCACCCCCGCTACCCACAATGAAAAAAACATACACACA
>WSYH01002087.1:0-23171 GCA_036426205.1 Ascaphus truei | reverse complement strand
CAGCCCCACCCTAACAAATAATATTCAATATAAAACATATAAATTTTATATATATATAATATATATATATATCTATATATATATATTACATTATAATATAGTATATTCCCCCAACAACACCTATACCCCCCTAACATACAAAACAGTATGGGCACAATGACTATTATCCACAAAGGATAATAGTGCGTTGTCCATTTAAATACATACAGAACAAAAAGACATTAAATCACATATAGCACTCACCCATGCGGCTGCCACGATGAAGGCCATCCTCATCTTCATCCTGCCATGCCCCATCTGCTTCTGCAAAACAGACACAAGAATAAAACCATCCAATGTAATGTCCCCTAACCCCTTCATCACCATAGCGGTTATTAACCGCTACAGTCATTAGGGGTTAACCCACCATCACCCACATACCCTCCCCCACTAACCCCCCCAGCCATACCCCCTCCCCCCACACATACAGTACAATAATGTGCCAAATAACTAATATCCACATAGGGATAATACATTATTTGGCCATTATTAAAACACTTTAAATACCGTAGTAAAATAAAGAAAATTCTACTACCTCATCAATAAGAAGGCTCCGCGCCAGCATCATCCTTGGGGTCCGTTGCCAAAATAAAATACCAATACATTTCATAACATTCACTACCAATGAACCCCTTAATCACCTTATCGGGTACTAACCTCAAAGGTAATTAAGGGGTGAAGCCATCCTGCAATGGCAACACCACGTATCATAACATCCTCAATGAATTAAAAAGCAATTTCCTAAACAAATCTCATGTAATCATTCAATCAGAAGCCTCAAATGCCACTTAAAACATTGCATTTACAGTGTATACATGTAGCATAACATGTAAGCTACATGTCCACGCTGCAAATCAATGTTAACAATACATAATCCAACTAAAATAGCCTGACATCACAAAAGTATATTATTTAATCCAATAAATTCACCATCAATGAATTAACAGACATGATAAACATCCCAAACAATTAACATACCATCCATACCAATTACACATTAACTACAGCTATCGTTACAGAGACAAGTTCAAAACATACCAAAAAGTACACCAAAAATAACTATATACTAAAGCAACCTCAACAGGACCTACAGTACAGCATAGAAGCCCAAAAATTACATCTCCCTCATAATAAAATACATTTAACACATATCTAAGCATAGCAGCATAGCCAAAATCATTTACAATAGGGCAAATCAAGCTTTTACAACACTATCATTTCTAACCCTGTATGTATATATCCTCTAGACATACATACATACATATATAGTGGCAAGAAATGATATGCATAAAAATAAAAACACATGTTAAAAAAGTTTTTAAAAAAATTCACAAGTTAAATAAAATACATTTCTTTAGTTCACTTACCATTACTTGGCCCCACCGACTCCCGTTGACACCTTACTCACGAACCAATCCATGATCAGGAACCCATAAATAATAAACCAGAAAATAATAAACTTTAAATAATAAAACACGACAATCCAGGGTCTTCTAGTTGTAATCCATCTTCATCTGTATCTTCTATTCTTCTACCTTCTTCCGGGGTTCTCCCCCGTCTGCGGCCACGCCCTGGTCTTCTTCTCTCTCCGGAGGTCCTTCCTCCGCGGCGTCTTGCTTCAAAATGAGACGACTAGGCTTTTAAACAAATCTCATGTAATCATTCAATCAGAAGCCTCAAATGCCACTTAAAACATTGTTTTACAGTGTAAACATGTAGCATACATGTAAGCTACATGTCCACGCTGCAAATCAATGTTAACAATACAATAATCCAACTAAAATAGCCTTACGGCTATCCGCTATGTAATGAAGCACATTAATGTATTTTAATAATATTGTTTCGGGAGCAGGGGGCCCCCTGAGCTAACCGCATTTATTGTGGCTCAGAGACCCCCTGCTTCCCGATTTACAGGCCCCGGTTTGGGCATCGGTTACAGTGTGGACGCCATGTTTATTGCGGGCACGTAGCGTATGGGACCAATAAAGAGTGGCGGCGACACTCCCCCCCCGATCACACATTCCGGGCCTGTAACTCGGGAAGCAGGGGGTCCTGGTCCACAAAGTGATGCGTTCAGCTCGGGGGACCCCCTGCTCACTGTACAGTATTATTAAATAATATTATGCTGCTTCGCTACCATAGCTATATACCCTGTAAGGTAAGGAACGAGTCTTTTTTGATGTGTGTTTTATTTATACTGTAGATGTGCAGAGGGTCTCCGGAGCAGAAACTTTTTGGTTTTAGGTGTCCGGGGACCCCTGCTGCCCCGAGATACAGGCCCCTTTAGGGGGTGCCGGTATCCCTCTGCTTGGTTTACAGTGTCGCGGTCCCGTATCGGACCTTTAAATGCAGGGGATACCGGCACGTAATATATATATATATATATATATATATATATATATATATATATATATAACCCCAACAACACCTATACCCCCCTAACATACAAAACAGTAATGGGCACAATGACTATTATCCACAAATGAATAATAGTGCAGTTGTCCATTTAAAACACATACAGAACAATAAAGACATTAAATACATATAGCACTCACCCATGTGCGGCTGCCACGATGAAGGCCATCCTCATCTTCATCCTGCCCATGCCCCATCCGCTTCTGCAAAACAGACACAAGAATTAAAACATCCAATGTAATGTCCCCTAACCCCTTCATCACCATAGCAGTTATTAACCGCTACAGTCATTAAGGGGTTAACCCACCATCACCCACATACCCTCCCCCACTAACCCCCCAGCCCCTGAGGCCTAACCTCCCTTACCCACTACCCACAAGGGAGTCCTACCACATACCCTTGGGGCCAATACCTCCTCCCCCCAACACATACAGTACAATAATGTGCCAAATAAGTATTATCCACATAGGGAATAGATTATGTAAATATATATCTATATATATATATATATATATATATATATATATATATATATATAATATATTTATTTATATTTATATATTTATTTAGTTAGTGTGGGGCTGTTGTGTGTATGTTTTTTTCATTGTGGGTAGCGGGGGTGGGTGAAGGGGGTATTAGCCCCAACGTGTTTGTTTAGCTTCTGGGTAGTCGGAGGCCTTAACCCCTTCATGATCGTAGCGGTATTAAACAGTTACGGTCGTGAAGGGGTTAGTGCACCCCAACCCCCCCGCAAGCCCTAACAAACAACAAAGGCCAAATACCCCCTTCACCCACCCCCGCTACCCACAATAACCTGGCACGGCTGTTTAACCCCTCTCTAATGAACTAATGAAGTGGGCTTTAAATGCATTTTCCTGCCTCGGATGCATGCCGGGGGGCTACGGTGCTGATATTAATGGTATCAGCTCCGGAGACCCCCGGCATCAATCCCAGCCAGGAAAAAGGCCAGAATTTTTTCTAAGTGCCGATCCGCTGCCTCTGAGCAGCAACTAGCCATCTTTTTCTGGCGTGGCTGATCCGCCAGCAAAACCCCATTCTAGAGTGGCGAATAGCTCCGCTTAGCTACTCTCCTCTACTAGAATACAGCGTGGCGGAAAAAGTTGGATTTTTAGGCGAAAAGTGCCTTCTCGCCCCGCCACCGGCGGAAAAAAAAAACCGCCAGAAAACTGCGTTTTTTTTTAATCTCGCCACTGTCTCGCCCGTACTGAATAGGGGTAGGCTTTTTGGCGGAAAGTGGCGAAATTGCCTTTCCGCTGCTTACCATGACCCCTAAGTGTGATTTGTCCGTGTTGTATTACGAATAATACGTCGCTGTTTTCTCGCCACAGAAACATTAACACTCTCCGCGCGCGAGGTCGCCTGCTAAATCCTATACCAAAAATGAATTCATTTCGGAAAAGGAGCAATTCTTTGAGCCGATATATAGCATCTACTCACCCATGAGCAGCGCCGTCCCAAAAGGCTCAGTGTCAGAGAAGCGTGGCCATCGAACCCGAAGTGACGCTGGATATGCAGAAATACAACATAGACACACAGATGGACATATAGTGTGCGTGATGTGTTACACCTTATTTTAATAATGTACCCCCCTCACCGAAGACAACAAGACCACAGCAGCCTTCCCCCTGTGTGGCTATTATCAGCAAATCTACGTTTAGAGCCAGAGATTAAAGTGACCTGAAGAACGGTGCTATTGGTCTGATGAAGAACACCCGTTCGTTCTCAGCACTTTCAGTAGCCATTTTATCAATGTTTCCTGGCCTATTTGCTATTGTTTGAATTATTTTCATGTGGGAACTTTTTTTATTATTTCAGGTAAAGATCTTGTTTTTGCTAAGAAAGAAGAGAATTGGAAAATGAAGAAGGGAGGATTTTCAGCCCTGCAACGCCTCATAC
This sequence comes from Ascaphus truei, assembly GCA_036426205.1. Taxonomy (NCBI): domain Eukaryota; kingdom Metazoa; phylum Chordata; class Amphibia; order Anura; family Ascaphidae; genus Ascaphus; species Ascaphus truei. Next base: position 18,800 of record WSYH01002087.1, on the reverse strand, counting down.
TTCACGTCACACGTCAACCACTATACTGACAAATACAACAACAGCGGCAATACCTACAGTACCTCAATACTATAACCCTATAAATAATCCCGTAAACATATGTACCCTGTCCCCAGCAGCTCCTTGAGACCCCCCTCCCCTGGACATCTCGAGCGCGTTGCCGAACGACCCGACGGCTGCTTCAAGGTGGGGGGCTGGAGCAGGGAGCGCCGGCTTCTCCTGCCTGCGGCCGGTTCCGGGACGCATCGGCCGTTGTAAGGCCGCGATCGCGCTCTAAGGTCCCGGGCGGCCGCCGAGCAAGGGCGCCGCCATTGCGAGAGACTCGCGCATGCCAGTTATCGCGCAGGCAGAAACCCCAGAGACGGGCAGTCGCGCATTGCGCAGGGCTGGTAGGCAGCTCGGAGGGTTGCTGGCGGCCATAGTAGTTCGCCATGCGCAGGAGAGCGCGCCACAGCCCCAACGCTAGCAGCTCCTGGGAACTACACTCCCAGGAGCATAGGGGACGCACCAGTGCCTGATTGGCCAATAGGCTGGAGAAGCTCAGCCGGAAAAGAGATACATTTCCCGGCTTTGCTGAGTCACGTCAGTTGGAGCAGCGGAGTGAAGGGAAGAGGATTCAGGAGTGAGTGTCAGCCCTGCATCCAGATGTACCCTCACCTCAGTTAGGCCCCACTCCCACCAGGTTAGTGGGTAACTGATAGGGACGCCCTAGATAGGGAGGTTCACCGAGGAGAAGAAGGGCCAGTGGGAAGAAGTTGTGGGAACGCAGGGGAGCAGGTAGGGAGTGGGGAGAAAGCGTGGGATATGCGCGTAAGTGTGAGCCTAGAGGGGTTGAGGGGATTTGGGTTCGCGAAGAATGAGAGGCAACGTCAGGTTAGTGTGGAACTCCTCTGGAGTGTGGGGAGAAGGCGAGAATGGAGGACGGGATGAGGGAAAGGTGGCAGGGAGGGGCGCGGGATGAGGACCTGAAGTGGTAAGGAGTAGGCTAAAGGGTGAGTTGAAACTTCATACAGAGTGCAGTAGGTCCTTATTAGGGGCGGTTATGGGAAGTAAGAGGGGGAAGAGGGGAGTGTCGGAGCCCTTAGTGTATTAAGGTGCAGGTTTGGCAGTGCCACAGGGGTAGTGCTGTGCGCATGGCAAGGCACAGCGTCGTGCAGTGTGTTTGCGCGGTTCAGGTTGCTGTGTATGAGTGTTGCATGTTGACGCTCGTGTACTGAGTGCAGTGTGTGCAGGTGTGTGAATGTCTGCAGGCTGACTGTGAGAGTCGTGTGTCGCTGCAGGCGCGTTAGGATTAGTGAGTTAGGAGCTAGGTTAGTGAGGTTTCTGGACTTGGGGTAGTAGGGAGGGGGGTAGGTTATTAACCCCGCAGGCCCTAGGAGTTCCCCAAGTCACTCAGGTTGCGGTACATCAGGGACAGGCCCTAGGTTAGGGTTCCTGTCACGCTACTGCCGTTAGGGATAGATAGGGATAGCGGCGGTTGCTGTTCCCGGAAAGCGGTTGGACCCACGTTGGGGTCCACGAGACTGTGTTCCCGAGGGGACGCCCTAGCGGTCCACAAGTGAGGGTTCGGTTGGAGGAGTCCTCACGACTGATCCTTTGAGAGACTGTTGCGGACCCGAGCACGGAGTGTGGCAGGTATTATACCAACACATGCACCAACAGCCTAGAGGTTTAGTGACTGCGCATCACCATTGACTATCTCCGTAGGAGTACGGGACATGGGTGTGGGGGTTTCACTGGACACTGGGTGGGATCACCTAGTGTTGGGGAAACGTCCTGCGAGACGTCACGGTAGTGTCTCCTCGTGAGAGGGACACGGGTTAAGGTTATGTAAATATTCTGATATTCTCCATGTTCATAGTAAAGCCCTTAGTTATTATAATCACTGACTGTGTGTGTGGTTTCTAATGGGTTCCTATGTAGGGTCATTTACACATCCATAGAATCCTACATAGGTGGAGGCGCTGTAAACGAAGACCGTTCCAGAGGATTCACCCCAGGCTCTCACTAGCGGAGGCTCAGACCTCCTGTGACCTGCAGGTATACGCACCACACCGGTAACACTACATGTTCTACTCACCCACACTACATATGAGATTGGGTGGGGTGGAATACCGTTACACATATATAAAAGGGGCTCTCACTATTTTTATAAGAATCCACCAGAAGTGTCTTCTTAATATTAAGACGTTATGGTGAGTTAAAAAAGTGCCAAAAAAAGTCCAATGCACAGTGTACAGCAAAAAAAAATACCCCGTGTGAGCACATTCACATGTCTATGACAGGTCTTCACCCTGTCTTCTCCATTATCTCACATACAATGCTTCCACTGCAGCCAGGGATTCTGGGTAATGAGAGGCAAATGAGCACACCGTGTCACCTTTTGCTTCATGTCCAGTTTAACATGGACCCCTATACACTTATTACTGCCGCATTGCACAGCTTTTCAGCACAAGCTTTTTCAGCAAGAATTACGTTATGTAGCCAGTAAACCTACTCACAGTAGTGTAGGATGTTATATACACAGGGTCGGCTTGGTATTACACAGATCTCGGTGCTATGGGGCTTCGGGGGGCTTCTAACCTGGTCTGACTGGCTCCTACTCCTCATACTTACAGAGGCCCGTGCTCTCCCAACAGGCAGTTAATTTGTTGTGGTGAAGTGCGTAGGGCCTCTGTAAGCTTGGGTGCACAGCCACCGACGGCAACCTTCAAGGCGGCATAAGGCTTTTGCAATGTGAAGCTGGAGTAGGTTTCAACCATTCCTCTAAATGTGACCTTAGATTTAGTCTACTTCCAAAAAGCTGATGTGGGGGGGGGGGGTGGTTGAAGGAAATACATTGGCAAAATCCACTCACATGGTTTCAAAATACAATGCGCGGTTTGATCATCCGATCCATGCCACCAACTATGTCTGTTCCTCTTACTATTGAATTTTGATAAGCGGTGAAGAAACCACCATATGCTGTACACTGCTGCTGCTGCTTCTGTATGGGAGAAAACTGCAGCACAAGATACCTTTATACACATCCTAACACAGAGCATCTGTGAGTATAAAATCCATCAGTGGATGAATGAAGTTTGATTTCGTAAACCCAGTTCCAGACATATTGCACTATTTGTATATGTTTTCTATTTTCATGATAATGCGCTCCCTGTCTTCTTGAACATCGTTTATCCATTGTACTTGGATCCCTCCCAGGTGGAGGCGCTGTCATCATACATATCAGGTACACCCCGGCTCCCTGCAGCGGAGGCTCAGGCCTCCAGTGAGCCATCAGGTAACGCACCACCGAAACCTTCCCTGGGAAAATGAGAGCTGCAGCTTGCTCAGAGTTCTGGTGATATTTTTAGGTGAGGGTGGTCTTATTGTGAGGTGGCAGTGACGCGCAATGTGTGTACTGCAGCTTCTATATGTTGAAATATTTGTTCCTGGAGGGGTTTATTGGTGAACATGGCACGCTTCTACCTATCTCCCTCTCGCTGCTGGGGACGGCCCTGCATACAGGTCAGTTATCTTACATATTCTTCCAAATACTGGTGTTCTCATTGTTCACATATGTCAGTAGCTGAAAAGAAGTGAAGAAAATACATGTCATTTATGATTTACATTTTAAACAAAACATTTCTAACTGTGTGTCCCGGCGCAAAGTCACAACACAGGACCTCTCTGTATATCAATCGTGATCTATCCACGTAACAATAATTTTAATATAAGAGTGGACATTGCAATACTATCGTGGCTATTATTATTTTCTGGCGACATTCTTCAAATATTTCTTCCAACGTTAAATATTATATTGTTCTGCAGTGTACACAGCGCTGTACAGGGATACTGTAGTGGCAGGTATACACCTAACCTCATACATCTTACAATATAATCTTCCCTTGCTGGTATAGTATATGGAAATAAGTGACTTACTCAAGGTGACAGGACCTGATGCTGTGGATTGAGTGGGACGGGGTATCGATTTAGCATCCTCACAACACATTTACCTCAATATAACGCCTTGGTTTCAATGTTTTCCTTCTTCACCTGACCCAGCGTCTAAACATATTACTGGGAAGACAAATGTTACCAGCGTACAGACAAGAGTTAGTATAGTGAGGGCATATAAATCGATGCCTTTCTGGCTCTGTCAGGGCACAAGAGAAGCATACATTAAAATTAAACTAGGCAAATAGATGCATCCTAGCATCAGCCCAGGACAGGGCAATTAAACTTTTTACTACCCAAAATATCAAAAATAATATGAATATGATATTCCTTCTTATTTTAGGATGATCACTTTTTTTTAAACACTCAGTATTGACAAATGGACAAATTATACTGTACGGTGTGTACTTTGTTCTCCTGTGCCTCTGAATTACAATGGTACAATATTGTTCCACTTTACAGTTACATAGTTACATAGTAGATGATGTTGAAAAAATAAGTAGGTCCATCAGGTTCAACCTATGCTAAATTTAGACAACAGATACTTTACCTATATCTATCTTACTTACTGATCCAGAGGAAGCAACAAAAAACCCCATTAAGGGGAAAAATTAATTCCTCCCTGACTCCAAAATTGCAATCGGATTAATCGTGGATCAACATCCTTCCCATATTACTTATTTGGCAGTTGGCTGTGAACTTCCATGAAGTATAAAAGTCCCACATTGTTCAGGTTCTTTATCGCTGCTCAGTTTTGCAGTGTCGTATTAGGGAATATAGCTATTTTTGGCATGTGATAGATTCTCTCTCTCCAACCTGGAAGGGGGTAGATCCCTTCTATCTGTACAAGTGATCCTGAGCGGCAAAACATGATTTTCTTTCCCAACCGCTGAGCCACTAGGAAAATAACATGGGTCACATCCCAGAAGGACGGTATCCCTAACGTATGACGCATATTAACTGCACTAATGGACTGGCGCTAATAACTTGTATCCTGGGAATAATAATAAACCCAGACTCCTGAAATCTCATCCCATGTTATAATAGTTATTTTTTCAGGGGGGATAAAAGTGCACCCCACATTAACGCTGTCAAGAGGCTGTATCTCCCCAAACTCTCTATAGGATTCACAAAGGAGAAATTTCTCCTTCGTGAATCCTGTTGACTTCTGTGGAGTAACCGGCAGCACACACCTGCGAAGATTAAACCCTTTGAGGACATCCTACAAACACAGTGAGTTATATTACTCATTTTACACCGGAGCATTCCTAATCAATGTGTTGGGCTGCACACTAGCAAGTGTAGTACACCATTCAATAGGTGGTACTCTTCCAGTTTATTGTATCTGGTGGAATTGGTGGTCTTGGTATCAGTGGTCACCCTGATATATGTGGATACTCAGGATACAATTTATGGCATTTATGTCTTCATGAGCCTGGCAGCTTTTTGGGTCTATGTTGGAGCCATCACACAGCTTTTTTTGTTCTCCCAAACTCTCTATTCTTGCCAAGCTATCTAACAGTGACCTGGGACCTAATAATCCCGCAGACGTCACAGAGCCTGGAATCTGTGGATCTCCTGAATTTATATTGTAATCCTTTCCTGAGCTAAAGTAGATGGGAACATTTGGAACAGAGATAACCTTTAATCTTAATGTCCTGCATTGTGCAGCTCTGCACCAACTCAATGGCAAATGCACAAATATAACAGGGGTAATTTCCTGTTTACTTCATTTTAGTTTGTAACCTTATCGTGCATCAGACCACAGGTTTCATTAGGTGTTTCACTTGCTAAACGTGAAGCCTTTAAGTTTAAAATTTTTTTTGCATGTGATTGCCCGGGTCATATGCCTCTAAATCAAGCAGGGAGCTGGTTAATTGCACAGGCAATTATCCAGACTCCAGCTGGCTATTAGAATTCTGAGAAAAACAACTCATTTGAGAAACAAAGGTGAGATTTGCCTTAGCACACCATGGTGGCTGACATGAGGAAGAGTTTTGAAGCACACAGGAGCACTGTGTGCTGACAGCAAGACATGAAGGGACCAGACCCCTATTCCTGGACACAGAGATTTCTTTAGCACACAAGGGTGCTGACAGAGGAGAAAAGGTCTGAGCAGAGAGACACTCCATAGCACACAAAGGGTACTGGACCAGGAGAGCAAAAGGCCTTCCCCACAGCAACAGAAACAGATAAGAGGCTTTCTTGTTGGACGGTTATATGCAAAAGAGAAGAACAACAAAGCCCGACTCTCATAGGTAAATCGGCAAAACAATAATATTTTTAATACATTTTAATTGATAGTGTAGATGTGCAGGGGGTCTCCAGAGTTGAACCGTTTGGTTTCAGGTCCGGGGACCCCCCTGCTTCCGGAGATACAGGCCCCGTTATGGTGTGCCGGTATCCCTCTGCATTTAAAATTCCCAATCATGTACCTGGTGGATGAAACACAGCAGAGAGATACGGCACCCTATAATGAACAATAATTCATTGCCTTAGCGGATAGTCGCTATGGTAATGAATCTGCATTAATGGAAATTGTAATATAGTGTACGGGAGGCAGGGGGTCTCCTGAGCTGAAACACATTGATTCAGCCTCAGGGACCCCTGCTTCCGATTACCGGCCCCGGTATGGGGCATCGGGTGCCAGTGTCGCCGCCATTTTTATTGCGTCCACGTCGCTGGACGTGTGACATGTAACACAATGGGTATCCGTAATTGGATTGTAATTGACTTTGGGATTGATTAGTTGATGGTAATTATTTCGTTTACTTGCTTGTTTAAATTGTATGTGTGGCAGGACGCCTGTGCCGAGGTCGGGAACAGTTCCACACGTGTAGTTTCAGGATAAATGAAAACGTTCAGTGGCCTTTATTTCTCTCACACAACTAACATGCGGGTACACTGTCCCTTTAACACAGCAGGCCCTATCTAGCAGGCTGGCTGGCTAAACCATAACCAAACCATACGTGTCTTTTAGCAGTCAGAAAACAAATAACAAGTCTTACTTTGTTGCAAGTAAGTAGTTTTGATGTATCCGTCTGGCTAGCAGCACAATATCCGTGTGTCTGGTCTGAAGGCCAGCAACTGCACAGTAACAAGATCCTTTTCTACCTTGCTGGCTATCAGGCGTCAGCCTCCCTCCGGGGGGCGGGGGGGGGGGGTTTGACTTTTTTGTTGTTTGTGGTGGATTACCAATCTTCCACCTGAGTTAACCCTATAGTGCTGGAGAAGCACTCAACATATCTCCCAGCTAACTTTAGAGTTGACTTCATCTTCCATACCTCCCGTTGTGTGTGGTAGTGTCCCACAGCCTGAGCCCGACCTCCACTCTTCTCTTGACAAAAAATCATCTTTCCATGTACTTTCCGGTCTATGCTAATATCAAAAGAGAAGGATTGGAGGGCCATATACCACCTGGTCAACCTTGGGTTTGTGTCCTTCATGGTGTTTTACACCCTTCAAGGGCGCATGGTCAGTGACCAGGGTGAAGTGTACTCCGGTGACATAATGTCTCAAGTCCTCAATTGCCCATTTAACAGCGAGGCACTCTTCTCAATAGGACTAATACCTCACTTCCCTTGGAACAGCTTCCGGCTGTATGAACAGTATGGGGTGTTCACCACCATCAAATTGCTGGGACAGCACTGCTTGCCAGTCCTACCTCTGAGGCATCCGTCTGGATGATAAAGGGCTCTTTAAAATCTGGGCTCGAAGAGCGGTGTATATATATATATTACCCCAACAACACCTATACCCCCCTAACATACAAAACAGTAATGGGCACAATGACTATTATCCACAAATGGATAATAGTGCAGTTGTCCATTTAAAATACATACAGAACAATAAAGACATTAAATACATATAGCACTCACCCATGTGCGGCTGCCACGATGAAGGCCATCCTCATCTTCATCCTGCCCATGCCCCATCTGCTTCTGCAAAACAGACACAAGAATAAAAACATCCAATGTAATGTCCCCTAACCCCTTCATCACCATAGCGGTTATTAACCGCTACAGTCATTAAGGGGTTAACCCACCATCACCCACATACCCTCCCCCACTAACCCCCCCCAGCCAATACCCCCTCCCCCCAACACATACAGTACAATAATGTGCCAAATAACTAATATCCACATAGGGATAATACATTATTTGGCCATTATTAAACACATTAAATACCGTAGTAAAATAAAGAAAATTCTACTAACCTCATCAATAAGAAGGCTCCGTCGCCAGCATCATCCTTGGGGTCCGTTGCCAAAATAATAAATAGCCAATACATTTCAATAACATTCACATACCAATGAACCCCTTAATCACCTTATCGGGTACTAACCTCAAAGGTAATTAAGGGGTGAAGCCATCCTGCAATGGCAACACCACGTATGCATAACATCCTCAATGAATTAAAAAGCAATTTCCTAAACAAATCTCATGTAATCATTCAATCAGAAGCCTCAAATGCCACTTAAAACATTGCATTTACAGTGTATACATGTAGCATAACATGTAAGCTACATGTCCACGCTGCAAATCAATGTTAACAATACAATAATCCAACTAAAATAGCCTGACATCACAAGAAGTATATTATTTAATCCAATAAAGTCACCATCAATGAATTAACAGACATGAATTACATCCCTAAACAATTAACATACCATCCATACCAATTACACAATTAACTACAGCTATCGTTACAGAGAACAAGTTCAAAACATACCAAAAAGTACACCAAAAATAACTATATACTAAAGCAACCCTCAACAGGACCTACAGTACAGCATAGAAGCCCAAAAATTACATCTCTCTCATAATAAAATACATTTAACACATATCTAAGCATAGCAGCATAGCCAAAATCATTTACAATAGGGCAAATCAAGCTTTTACAACACTATCATTTCTAACCCTGTATGTATATATCTCTCTAGACATACATACATACATACATATAGTGGCAAGAAATGATATGCATAAAAAATAAAAACACATGTTAAAAAAGTTTTTAAAAAAATTCACAAGTTAAATAAAATACATTTCTTTAGTTCACTTACCATTACTTGGCCCCACCGACTCCCGTTGAACACCTTACTCACGAACCAATCCATGATCAGGAACCCATAAAATAATAAACCAGAAAATAATAAACTTTAAAATAATAAAACACGACAATCCAGGGGTCTTCTAGTTGTAATCCATCTTCATCTGTATTCTTCTACCTTCTTCCGGGGTCTTCTCCCCGTCTGCGGCCACGCCCTGGTCTTCTTTCTTCTCCGGAGGTCCTTCCTCCGCGGCGTCTTGCTTCAAAATGAGACGACATAGGCTTTTAAACAAATCTCATGTAATCATTCAATCAGAAGCCTCAAATGCCACTTAAAACATTGTATTTACAGTGTAAACATGTAGCATAACATGTAAGCTACATGTCCACGCTGCAAATCAATGTTAACAATACAATAATCCAACTAAAATAGCCTTAGCGGCTATCCGCTATGGTAATGAAGCAGCATTAATGTATTTTAATAATATTGTTCGGGAGCAGGGGGCCCCCTGAGCTAAACCGCATTTATTTGTGGCTCAGAGACCCCCTGCTTCCCGAGTTACAGGCCCCGGTTTGGGGCATCGGTTACAGTGTGGACGCCATGTTTATTGCGGGCACGTAGCGTATGGGACGCAATAAAGATGGCGGCGACACTGCCCACCCGATCACACATTCCGGGGCCTGTAACTCGGGAAGCAGGGGGTCCCTGGTCCACAAAGTGATGCGGTTCAGCTCGGGGGACCCCCTGCTCACTGTACAGTATTATTAAATAAATATTAATGCTGCTTCGCTACCATAGCTTATACCCTGTAAGGTAAGGAACGAGTCTTTTTTGATGTGTGTGTTTTATTTATACTGTAGATGTGCAGAGGGTCTCCGGAGCAGAAACTTTTTGGTTTTAGGTCCGGGGACCCCCTGCTCCCCGAGATACAGGCCCCTTTAGGGGGTGCCGGTATCCCTCTGCTTGGTTTACAGGTCGCGGTCACGTGATCGGGACCTTTAAATGCAGAGGGATACCGGCACCTCATAAAGGGGTCTGTATCTCGGGAAGCAGGGGGTCCCCGGTCCTGAAACCAATGCGGTTCAGCTCCGCAGACCCCCTGCACATGTAGACTATGAATAAAAATGGTTTTAAAAATAATTTTTAATGTGCTGATGTTTGCGCCGAGAGAGCAGCGGATCTCTCTCTGCTGCAAACACATCTCGCCAGGGGACGGCTTCTCGGCAGTTTCTCGCCCAGCAGCCGTCTCGCCACTGGTTACTCGCCATTTCATCAAATGGTGGTGGCGCATTCATTCGCCCCTTACAGCATACAGCCAGTTTAACACGCCAAAAACATGGCGAATTGCTAAACTGGCTAATGCTTTTTTTCGCTGCTTACTGCATGAACCCCTTAAACCGCAGAAAAACGGTCGGACGAAAATAATACAAATAAATAAATGGTATGCAGTAGCAATAATAGGGAAAAAAATCTGCATTTAGTGAGAAGGCTCATTTGGATATAAATGTAGTGTGTTTGGGAAACTTTGTGCATTAGCACTTCCCCTTCTGTTTAAATAAGTTTCCCAATACAGCTTTTTCTCTAAAATTTTAGATTTTTTTTTCTTTTTCGCCACTGCCTTCCGTTTATTAATAATTATATATTTGTTTTCTCTTCGTCTTGGTCACACAGATGTTTTTCATTATTACTAATGATATTAATTATGACCATTTCTTGGATACTGAGTGCCTCAGAATATTTAATACTCTTCTTCCCTCTGTGCTGTGAGATTGCCTGCCACGTATGTTTTAGTTCCACAAGTTGTCCCCGCTGGTTAATATTAATATATGATACCAGTCCTTGTCTTGGTATGCAGCCAATAGTGGTGGGGCAGGATTATATTGTATAACTTAATACGGATGGACTTGTCACAATGTAGCTACTTGGTCACAGGTTAATAACACGTGTGAAGCATTCCTAGGAAAAGCAAGGCGGGCTCATTTTCTTTATTCATGAAAAACGTTTGGAAATAAAATAGTAGGCGAGGGGGAATGATGCTTAAATACTGTGGGCAGTTCAGAACCAAATGCTCGTAGAAAGGCAAAGAAAGAGGAAACTCCCACAATAAGGGGAAGAGCGGGATTCATTACGTTAACATAGGGATGATCAGGACATTATCAACGTTTAACGAATAAACGTTTCCATTTTATAACAATAACCTATTTATTGAGCAGTCAGACAAATCAGCGGAAACGCTTGTACAAGCTGGAGGGAAACGGACAGAAGGGATGGAATATCTGTTTCCTCTTTCCTTTGATTCCCCCGCACTACATCTGTTTAACATCTAAAAAGAAATACACTTTATAGAGCAATTTGGTTTTAGAATGTGGCCAGGTCTCCCTCTGACCCCCCCCCCCCCGCTAACCTCTGCTGCTGTGGTGGCGGGTGTGTCCGGTGCCGGGAGTGATGCGGTGGCGTGCTGGTGTCAGCGGCGGCAGAGCGCCCTCGCAACGGTGAGTGCGGGGAGGGACCTGAGGCAGTGCCGTTGTTCCGGAGCGGCGATCAGGTAGCCAGAGTCCCGCGGAGGCTACTAGTGCAGTGAGCTGCCATTTTGCGCATGCGCAGATATGCCCTAAGTGCGGCGGCGATGGAGGAGCTTCACGCATGCGCAGGAGAAGCGCAAAGCAGAGGCCAATAGGGAAAGGCTCATATAGACAGGGACTATATGTCCCATGAGCCTCAGGAACGGACATCACAGGTTGCACAATAGCCAATAGGGCTGCCAGAATCCCCTGCAACAAGAGAGATACATTGTGTGCTCTGGGAGACATGCCAGTCGGAGCTGGGACAAGGTCAGGGTAGGTTGTACTGTATGTGCAGTGTGTCAATATGAAAAGATATATTGACGATGTGCTTTTTATTTGGAACGGCGATGAATTTTTATTGAAACAATTTTTAGATTATATCAATATTAATGATTTCAATTTAAAGTTTATATCTAATTTTAGTAAAACTAAAGTGGAATTTTTAGACCTTGAGATTTATATAGAAAATAATGTGGTTTTAACAAAAACATTTTTTAAATCCGTGGATGGCAATAATTATATACCACATAACAGTTGCCATCACCCCAGGTGGATTTCTAATGTTCCTCAAGGCCAATACATGCGAATAAAGAGGAATTGTAGCAAACAAGAAACCTATGAGGAACAATCACTTGTACTGACAAACAAATTTCTTGAGAAAAAATACAGCCCTACAAAACTTAAAGAGGCAAAGCACAAGGTTGACAAGCTCGATAGGAAGCTATTGATTAAACCCACTGCGAACAAAAACAAGAATACTGAAATAGATTTTACAACGAGTTTTATTACCAAGTATAATAAAGATGCAAATAAAATTAAAACCGCTCTAAAAAAACATTGGCATATATTACAGAACGATCCCGTTTTGGGGAGTATTTTACCGTCAATACCCAATGTCATATTCACTAAAGCAAGTAATTTAAAACAAAAACTCGCACCGAGTGCATTGAAAAATATAAAAGACCATACGAAAGACAGCAATTGGTTGAAACTGCCTAAAGGTTTTTTTACATGTGGCAATTGTAAAGTGTGTGAGTATTGCAGTAAAGGAGCGAAGAATAGTTTTAAATCTAACTCTACTAATTAGGTTTTTCAAATAAAACATTTTATTAACTGTAATTCAGTATTTGTTATTTACTTGTTAGAATGCACTTGCGGTTTTCAGTATGTAGGTCAGACCACTCGAGCCCTAAAAGTGAGAGCACTGGAACATATAGGGAATATACGACACATGCTAGATACACACAGTGTTCCAAAACATTTTAACCGTTTCCACGCCTCCAATCCAAAAGATATCACAGTTAAGGGGATTGAACATGTCCCTATGAACTGGAGAGGCGGTGACAGAATTAAACAGTTAATCAAACGAGAGACATTTTGGATTCACAGGTTAAAAACGTTAAGTCCATTAGGACTAAACGCAGATATAGAAATTAGTGTTTTCATATAGTCGTTAATGGATTATACCACTCATACCCATTTATATAGTCCAGTGCACATCAAAATATTTGAACTCCAATTCTTTTAATTGAATTATTTTTTTATATAATGGTTTTTAAAACGATATATTTTTAAACAATGATGATTTTAAATTATTCATATATTTTTACAATATTTTTACAATATGTGTATATATATATTTAATTATTTAAATTCTAATAGAATGTTTAGTTTTTATGATTGATATGTTATACTAACTTATGATTTAATTTGCTCTTTTTTCCCTGTATCTTGTTCCCCTGTACTCATTGCTGAGTGCTTTATATATGCACAGTATAATAAGAATAGCCCTTAGTATCGAAATATGAGTTTTGATGTAGCAGTTAGCTTTTATTTCAGCCAGTATTTTATGTAATAGTTAGTTGAATGTTATATTTCTATGTGTAAAGTTTTTTAATTCATTGTATTAATAAAATTGTGTGTTTTTATATGTATTAATTAACATGTAGGCATAGTCCCGCCTACCAGCCAATCACTAGCAACTAGTTCAGCCAATAGGATGCGGCGAATTAGGTAATCATCCAATAGAAACTAAGTATGGGTATATATAGGTACACTGAAGCATTATGCCACAGATCGGACTCCTGAAGAAGCTGGCACGCCAGCGAAACGCGTAGAGTGGACTAGCAGCAACCCAGAGTGTGCCCCCCATGCCCCTGAGCCCGTGTGGATCCGTTTCAAGATCAATCGCGAAACCGGAAGTGACGCGACGCGATCCCGGGAGTGGGGTAGATGGTGTATACTGCTGCTGCGCTTTGATTGTTACATGTCTATGCACATGGTGCTTATGTAAGTGTGGATTACCACTGCTTTTATTGAATACATTATTAGTGAACATACAATGTTGCACTAGAGTTGTTTCTGTTTTCATCGAGGGTTCAGTTCCACTGATACCAGGGAGAGGATTTTAAGCAAGACCCCCCCTGCAAACTACAGAGTCTTCATATTGTCTTCCAATGCTGTTATTTGTCTGGGAGAATGTGAGTTTTCAATCTCGATCCCCATGCACATTGTGAGATGTGTTTAGGACATACTACACTATTATCTATTTCATTCCTTTACATGGTGAAACTCTGTGCTCCCCACAAGCTTCTTCCAAACAGTCAAGAGAGGAGGAACTGGATCTTCTCCTAAGAGGGTTGAGCAGCGAACTTTACTATTATTATTTTTGAACACTGTATATATTTAATTATCATTATATATATTTACATTTAATATCACTATATATTTATTTTTTATCACACCTTTATCGGAAGCGACTCACAATTTTTGTTTTATAGGATTCTATACCTGTAAGATCACTAGCACTTTGCCACCTCCAGCCAGGACTGTAACAGGGAGACACGTTCATCTCATAGTCACAGGTGAGACATTGTATCAAACACTTTTATATGATGTTTCCATTACTATAGTTTAAAATGTTGTTAGTAACCACAAAGTCCACAACTAGGATGCGAGTTAGTATTACTAATCTAATACACAGTGTACTGGTGCTACTGTGGAGTGGTGTTTTACTGTTTGGGGGAGTAATTTGTTCCAATTTCATATATGATTGAAACTGCCTGTCAGCGACGAAACGCGTAGGGCCTCTTTGGTGGTTTTAGCGGTGACGTCATATGAAGCGCTGCGTAAAGCCAGACCCACCGTCGCGGACATCCTGGGAATCCCCTGCTCAGCTGCGGGTTGTTGTACATGTAACGGGTATTCCCCCACCCAATCGCAGATATGGTGTAGGTGCAAGGAACATATATTGTTACTCAGGTGTGGTGCATTACCTGTTGGCTCGCAGGAGGGCTGAGCTTCCGCCACGGGGAACCTGGGGCAATTATACTAGGGGTAACCACTTACTCAATTCAGCGCCTCCACCTGCGATGGCTCCCACCAGAGGGGGAGTGGTTCCTCGCAGGACAATTACTAATAATCAGTACTCGCACACAGATATATAATAACTAATACTATTTACTTAGGAACAGAATATAACACATCATGACAGGTATCACATAACCGGTGTCCCTCTCACGAGGAGACACTAACTGCGACGTCCAGCAGGACGCTTCCCCAACACCAGGTGATCCCACCCAGTGTCCAAAGAACCCCACCCAATGTCCCGCACTCTTGCAGAGAGAGTCAATGGGTGACTGCGCAGTCACTATTAAACTAAGGGCCCGTTGGTGCACTTGTGTATTAGATAGTACCTGCCGAGCACTCCGGTGCTCGGGTCCGCAACAATCTTCTCAAAGGGTCAGACGTGTGATGAATCCGTCTGATCCTCCAACCGAACTCCTTGCACGGGCGGACCGCCAGGGGCGATCCTATTCGTACGAAAGTCTCTGTGAACCCCAACGTGGGTCCAACCGCTCCCACAGGAACAGCAGCAGCCGCTGTGTCCCTATCTATATACGTGGTACTAACCTGACCGGAACCCTAACCTAGGGCCTGTCCCTGTAGTACAGCAACCTGCGGTGGCTTGGGGAACTCCTATGGCCGGTAGGGGGTAATAACCTGTCCCACTCCCCTAACTACCCAAGTCCCTTCAGCCTCACTACTTTCTAACTAGTCCCAGCGCCTACAGCAGCAAGCTGTAGCTCACTGGAGGCTGCAGCCAACGTGCTGCGCAACAAGGTGCCTGTCTGTCAGACCTCACAGCACTAACAGCCGTGACTCTGACAAGGCAGCACTCTACACTAAGGGCAGCGTCCCTATCTTGGGCCTCCCTAAGCATTTACCCACTAAACTAGTGGGGAGTTGGGCCTACCTGGGGTGTAGGTACCTGTATGGGGCAGGAGCTACACTCGCTCCCCGCTCCCTTCCTTCCCTCACAGCTCCCTGACTCCAACTCACTTAACTGATCACTATCAGCGTATGCAGCAACACCCTGCAACTTAACACTAAGTCTGCTGCTGCCTTTCTTTCCTTCTATTCCCCAGCTCCCACTAATGCAAGTGACAGGGTCCCTAACCTGAGGGCTGTCCCTGGCAACACTCACTTTACTGGGGAGCTGAGCTATCTCGGGCCCTGGGGGTGCTGGCCTAGTACAGGGAGTCCCTGACTCCTGTACCCTACCTCCTTCCCTGGGCTGCTCCGGTCTCTGACTGACTAGCGTGCTCCAACTGACAAAAACCCTGTCTGCCCACAACATTGTTGCAACTCTGCAGCATGAGAATCTGCCAGCTCTATTGGCTTCAATGCTGCCTGTGACAAAGGTGAAAGTGCAGTCCCTAGAGGCTGCTGGGAATTGTAGTTCTTGGTACAGCTCTTTTCTATGGGGACCGCGTGCGCGATCTTTACTGCGCATGGGCGAAGCTCGCGCCAAAACCAAGAGGGCGGTGCCCGCCGGGAGAAGTCGCCGTCCCCTTCCCCCACTGCCACAGGGGTAAGGCAGGGGGCAAAGGAAAATCAGGGGAACCGGGGGTGACCCCCTTACACTCTCCCCCTGGTGAAAATCCAACGCCCTCGCTTGGGGAACGACATACCTTGACATAAGTTTACACAATAAAAATTTGCATTGCATAAACGGTACACTTAGCAGGTTAACTTTACACCACAGGGTACCAGACAGATCACATATGATAACTGAGGCCAGCTGAGTAATGGCTGTTTGCTGAGACCTTTGTTGGAGTGCCCCTAACTGATCAGGTGGGGGTACCTCACTTTTGCGTCCGTGAGCCTCCCCCAAAAAAAATTCTTGGAGAGCACGTTCAAGTGCAACAGTCACTGGTTCCATACTGCTTCCTCCCCCTGGTGGAAGGAATAGCACAATGTCTCTTAACCAGGCCTTTACCCGGTCATCCGCGGCATGGATGCGATAGACCAGGAGGCCAGGACCTTTCCCGCGGTCCACCACTTGGCGAATGGGCCGCTCCTTTTTGGACTGAAAGGAGGCAGCTTTCCCTAAATCCTTCTCCACACAGTCTTTGTCCCTACGTACTTGCACAGCTTCCACTGGGAAGCGAGAAATGGACAATGTCTTTTTCCTCAAAGTTTCTGTTTCACCCGGCAGGGCGTAAAGGGTAGATACCTTACCACTGCGATGATTCACGGTGGCCAACAGGTCCTTGGGGACGCTGTCAGTTCCCACCTCTACTGTCTTGGGACCTGTCCCCGGCACTTCTGGGACAGTCCACTTACTTGCTGGAAACTCGGTAGCGTTGGATCCCAGTCCTGGGACCATTTGGGTCGGAGCGCACAGGCTCACACTCAGCTCAGGAGCCGTAACTCTGGCCTCTTTCACGGCCACCTCCATCGGAGCCTGTGGGGAGCAAGGGGGTTCCTTACCACTCTGCTGGCTGGCGATGGGCTTCTCTTCTTCTGGAATGATCGGCGGTAGATACTGGTCCACTCTCACCACTGGACAATTATCTTCCAAGGAGGACACCTCCGCCAGGACGCGATGCAGAGGGGAACCCTTCGCCCGGGCGACCAGACTTAAGGAGCCATCGTGCTCCGCGGTCACCTGGAGGCTCACCCCCAACACCCCTGGGGCAGTCGACTCACCCTTGTCGTCGATAGGTACTGGTCCCCATTCTAGGACCAATGGTACCTCTGTAGTAGGCCGGACTGGCCGTTGTAGGGCCCACGGGCCCACAGCAGGGTCCGCAACATCGGGATACACTTCCTCTAGGGCACACGGGCCCACAGCAGGGTCTGCATCCGCCGAGATAGTGTGTTCACTGGTGTCACTGGATTCACTAGAAGAGGGTGGGGGTATAGACACCTTACCCTGTGATTCCTCTGTATCATTGCTGGGGTGGTTCGCCGGTAGGCGCATCGCCACCGATGGGACTTCAACCTCGTCCCGCTCAGGAACCGGATCTGAAATGTTAGCATTTGCAGCATTTTCTGCAACTTCATATTTCTCTATCTCTTCCACTAGCCTCCTCCAGGAAAGGGGGTCACCCTGCATCCAAGAGCACTTCATCCTGACCACAACAGGATGGTCAGGTATCGCTCCTCTCAGAATTTGATCACAACAGTACACATCCACCTCGGTGGCCTTAATACGATCCCCTTTTCGCATCTCCCGTAGGACTGCTCCAATCCGCAGGAGGAAATCCAATAGCTCCTCTCCGTCTTTCTGACGAAGACTGTAGTACCGCTTCATCAATTGTCCCATGTCCTCTGCTGGTTCTGCAAACGGGGGCACAATAGGCTTCAACAACCGGGCACTTTCTACAAGGGAGTGGGTCTGGCTCTGCACTGACTCACTCGCATTGCAGGGGCGGGGCTTAGGGTTTCCCGCCAGTCCCGGACAGATTGTTGCAATACTTTCCTGTGCCGGCGTGCAGTCAGCAGCACGTGCGCTCTCCTGTTTTGGCAGCTCCGGGTATACAACAGGACAGTCTGAACCGACCGAATCTTCCAACCACAAGCTGGACGGACCCTGATCTTCAGTTATATCTTGTCCTATGCTCACTAACACGGAGCAATACTTCTTGTCCTCCAAGTGTTGATCTACCACGGCTATGGTGGCAGCCCCCCGGAGATGAGGGTTTTGCCGCAAGGCTGAGCGTATAGACCTTGACGGAATATCTACAGGGACGCGGCACACCGCAAGCGTGTGGAGCGGTGGCACTCCCAACTTCATAGCCCAGTCGTGGACCTCGTGTCCGGACTTCACAACCATGATAAAAAATAGGAATTGGACAAATTTGGAAAAATAGGATAGGGCACCCCAGGTCTATATCTCAGCAGCGCCTCCAAATGTAACGGGTATTCCCCCACCCAATCGCAGATATGGTGTAGGTGCA
>WSYH01002086.1:60909-96855 GCA_036426205.1 Ascaphus truei | reverse complement strand
AATGTAGTTCTTAGGGCTCTGGATAAAGCTCCATGTATTTAAACTTTAAGCAAAAGTTCCAATCCAATAATTATTATTTTTCAGGAAGAAGCCATGGTGTGCCGTTATCTTATCTGTTCAGGGTCAATTGGCGAAACGACCAGAAACAAAATGGCTTTTTGCCCGGAAACAAGCTTTGAAAATATTTTTTCTTTAGTCAGATGAATATGCAGAGTGTCTTTAAAATTATAACGCTGACCGTGTGCGCAGCACTGTGCAAAGAGATTATATAAAGCAAGAAATTAGCGTGAAGTTTTATACAAAATCATTTGTCTATTAACTGAATATGTGATGTATGTTATAACTTTTAACCATTTATTTTTTCGAAAGGTGTCCGTAAGCAGTGGTTATTGTCAAAATTGCTGTGTAATCTAGAATGGGTTTGCCAGGAAGTGGTGAATTTGGGAGTCACCTCTCATTTGTGGGTGTATCTTGTGCATAGGGTTAAATATAGGGTCAAAATTGCAAAAGCAGTTACATAAGTGAATAAGGTATGCATTATATAAAAGGCATTTCAATTTTTTTAGCAGAATAGTTACAGTGGAGTGTTTGGGTAAAAGCCAGATAGGGATTAGCAAGGGAAATTTGCATGGGTAAAATAATGGCTTAATTGGGAGTGAATATTTTTTCCATAACTGTGGACAGTATTGGGAGAAGAGAGATTGGCCTGTAGTTTGAGACAGTGTTTTTTGTCCCCACTTTGAAGATTGGGACAAACTCTGGCAGTTTCCCAGGTCTTAGGGATATGGCCTGCAGACAGGATAGAATTAATTATGGAAGCAAGTGGTTTGGCAAGGGATGAGGCCCCAAAGTTTCAGGAACTTAGATTGTATCAAAGTCAGGTTCACATTGGCTACTTAGTTTTAATTTGAGGAACATTAATAGGGAATACCTCTGTCTATATGTGGATGCTAAGACAGGAGTAAACACATTGATACAAGAATTTATTCCTAGGTATAAATTATCTCCCTATGAGACACATATGGGATGACTTGTGACTATCAGCAGTCCAAAGGAACGAATTAAGGACCATGTTATTTGTAATAAAACAATAAGTTGTATGCAACTAATACATTTTTTGAGTCTCTCTGGGCAAAGTTGAAAGTGCACCTACTCGAGATGGGGTTAATAGTCACATATTTCCTGCGCAAGCATGCTCTTCATCCCAGATGAAAAGGCCTAAAGTAATCACCAATACAGCAATTAAAGTGGCAGAGTTCTTTTCCTGGACCCAAAGCACGTAAAGCTCGTTCCAGCTCCACCAAACGTTCCAGCGCCACCAAAGACCAAAGTCACCTAGGCACAGCCGCAGCAAGTTAACGTCTTGCCGAGTCAAAACTCTAACCGTTAACCAACGAGGAAAATAAGACACCAGGCTAAGGCCCGGTTTGATCAAAACATTTCATTTTTTCAGAGACTCAATATTTTTATTTTTTAGAGTGTGTTAAGTTAGAAATTTAAGGTGTATGTACAATTGAGCCTTGATGGGAGGATTGGTTTCCTGGAAGCGTGGCTTGTGAAAGCTCTTGTATGTGTTTTGGCAGTACTCATCACTCTCTATGTATGTGTCATGTGCAGCAAAACTTTGATCCAGAAGTGTGTTGCACCTCCACCGAAAGGAGGGGGTCACCAAGGGGCGTGTGTCAGCCACAAGGAAAGGATCATAAGTCAGCCATGTTGACCATCGCAGACATTGTCTGTTCTGATATTCTGAGTGAATGATGTATATAATGCGTGCAGGAGTGAGGATCATGCATTTCGCTTCCACAGATACCAAACCCCCTCAATTCTCAGTAATAGAATGTTGTGATGATTCTGAAAATATATGATGATAGAGATAGATGCCATTTCCTTTATCTAGCAACTGCATATCCAAAGAAAGGTTGCTTGCATAAAATAAGTTTTTTAGTATTATGTGTATAATTTCTGTATTTTCCCAATTTTTTTAAGGGAACCTCTTTAAAGGGTGTATCACACACTAGGAACAAGAATCAATTTATGAGTCAAGTGTCTCCACCAACCAATGAAACCTGTGTAAAAATGTATGTTTAGTCAGAAAACAATTTACAGGAAGGATGTGGCCTTAATTTTGCAGTTTTTAATTTCATCATTAAACCAAGAACAGGTTCAGATTAGGCTTATGGCCTTACAAAACAGAATTGCTTTAGACTATGTTTTAGCATCAAAAGGAGGGGTATGTGCTTTGATCAAAGAACAATGTTGTGTTTTCATTCAAGATCAGTGTAGCAATGTGCAGAATGAACTAGATGAAATACAAGAGATTCAAAAGAGGTTTACAAAGGGAAGTGACAGAATATCACCCTTGGGGTTAGGTGAATGACTTAAATCACTTGGAGCAAAAACTTATGTATGCTTTGATGTGTTTGGGAGTGTTACTTGTTGTCATATATGTGTGTGTCTCGTGTTGCAAAGGTATGATCCACAAGTGTGCCACCCTCCCCCAATCGGATGCCACTCTTTGGAGATGCCAGAAACAGCAGTACCTTGAAGAAAGAAGATGCCGATCACAGTTATTCAACTCCAAAAACCTATTGGCCGCAGCACCTTACGAGACTATTGACAGTGAAGGGCACGCGCCCTTGTCCTCTGAGTTATCCCTAGACTATCATCATAAACTTAATTCTCAAAAGCTATGTTTTCAGAATAAAAAAAGGAGGGAGATACAAAGTGAGAATATGACGTAAGGGGAAGGTCTGACATAACAGCACTGGGATCTAAGCCGCCATTTTGAGTCAGCATCCATCTTAGGTGCTTGATATTGTCTATTGTCTGTATGAAAGTTGGTATGGACGTTAGTTTAAAAACATTTTTTTCTGCTGAAGTTCCAATTGATATTGAGCTGTTCAACTAAGCCACAAGACCTTGAAGAGGGATGGAAAGTGCCAATGTTATGAAAATACGAGACAGATAGGCACTGTGTCGCATTCCGAGGGAGGGGCCTATGAAGTTCTGTATGTAGAGTAAAAGTCACCGGCTTGTATAAGGAATATTAGCTGTGTCATTTCATTTCATTTATGCATCCCATAATAATAACTATTAACTCAATGTGTTCATGTTCATATTTTGTTTACGTAGTGACGTACACGTAACCTCGTATAGGGGGCGTGGGCTTAGTATTTTGTGTATAAATAAGGCCTGTATGCCACCATGTCGTTGGGAGAGTTTTATTTTGAAACTCTCCTCTGCGTGTGCACCGTACACTGCAATAAACTTATTTGTCATTCTGCAAAACATATCCTCAGACTTGTGTTTTTTATTCACAACTTTCACAGTTTTGACTTATTTCTTTTATACTTATTACCCAAGGATATACACTGATAAGTGTGCTTTTCTAACAATGTTTTAAAGACTGCCCATTTATCTTCTACATTTTTCCCTGCAAAAACATCATCCCAGTGTATTACATGTAGATTAGGCCTCCGTTTATTAAAATTTGCCTTTCTAAAGTTTAAGGTCTTTGTTGAACCCAGTTCCTGGAGCGCACATTGAGCCTGTGCCAGTTGCACATGATCCACCTTTTCCCAGATCGCAGGGAATCAGGAGAAGGAAGACTGGAGAGCAGGGTCTGTTTTAACCATCTAAGGTCCTGGGCCTTTTTAAGGAATTCTTTACAGAGCCGACTTTCTGAGGGAGTTAAACCTTTAAACAGGGATTGGGTCTCAGGCGGAGCATGATTTCAAACAGGAACTGGTCTGCAGACAGTATTTCAGACAGGGACAGTCCTACCCTCACCACTGGTCGGTCCGAGTTTTTGGGGCTGAGCATACTGTAACGGACGTCCTCACCACAAACAGGGATCGGCTGCGGTGCTAAGGTGGGGATGTGAATAAACCGACTTTAGACCATGAAGCTGGTTCAGGATTGTGCAGTCCATAGTCAATCGTAGCAGGGTCAGGGTTGGAGAAGCCAGGGTAATTCATAGACACACCAGGGTCAGGGTTTGAGATGGTAGGGTAGTCAATGTCAAGGCTGGAGTTCGGCAACAGGAAGTCAGGTAAACACCGCTTCAGCGTAGCAGCTGAAGTGCGGGATTGGCCTCTGCATGAGGAGCAGGAGCGGCCCATGATAAGGTCTCTGCAAGGGGAGAATTCAGGTCTCAGGAACAAGGCAAAGCTGGCACTGGGGATCCAGCTCTTCAGCACAGGAACCAGGAAGCGGACCTCTTCCTGGGGAGAATGCAGCAGGTCTCAGGAACAGGGTAAGGCTGGCACTGGGTATCCAGCACTTCAGCACAGGAACCAAAAAGCAGACCTCTGCCTGGGGTTAATGCAGCAGGTCTCAGGGACAGGGTAAAGGCTGGCACTGGGAATCCAGCATTTCAGCACAGGAACCAAAAAGCAGATCTCTGCCAGTGTAGCTTGTGTCAAACACAGTTACATCCAAGTGAATCTTGGTTTATGCTCAGCAATGAGGAACTTGGAAAACCTAGTATAAGAAAGGCAGGGAGCCAATCCATAGACAGGGGTGTGTGGGAATACATCCAATGACAGAGCAGAGTAACAAAGCTGCAGTGATTGCAAGCACAGGTGATAGTGCTTGCAAATCCAAGGAGAGATCTGTCTGAGAGCTCACCAACTCTGCAAGAGTGAGCTCCAGCAGAACCAAGGAACGGATTCCTTACACACTGTCCCCCTGCATTTGGGACCTTCTGTTCTCGGGGTCTCTGCGGAGACTAGACAGGTAAGCCAGACTAAGCCCACACTGACCCTGACTTACTGTTCCCATTACCTGTTCCCCGAATTAGCCTTGACAAGCGGGTGGCCAGAGTTAGGTACCCAGTTTAGGGTTACGGTGCAATCAGACCCCAGCTTGGAGGACATAAGACTGCGGGCGTCCGAGTCTAAGCCAGGTGATGGGTCTGATTACTTCTTATGGCACCACGGGCTCCTGTATAGAGAGCAAGGGACTATGGGGTTAGATGAGGTCTGGACCGGTAAGCGACAGTTAGTGGTACCCATGGAGTATAGGCAGCAGTAGTTGAGGTTAGACCACTCCCTTCCACTAGCGGGGCGTCAGGGGGTAACTCACACAAGAGCCCGGCTGTTGCAGCGTTACTACTGGCCGAGGGCATCCAGGGCAATGGCAGATTTCTGCCAGTCCTGTGATGCCTGCCTGTGAGTGGGTAAGGTGGGTAATAGTGTGAAGGCACCCATGAACCCGTTACCGGTAATTGAGGAACACTTCCAGAGAGTAGCCATTGACCTTGTGGGACCACTCATAATTCCCAGCTGGTCAGGGAAGCACTACATCCTCACGGTGGTGGACTTTGCCACCCAGTACCCTGAGGCAGTAGCGCTTGCCACCATTGATGCGAGAGAAGAAGCTAAAGCATTGTTAACCATCTTTACTAGGGTAGGTTTCCCTAGCAAAATCCTGAGAGGAATCCGTTCCTGGTTTGGTTGGAGCTCACTCTGGCATAGTGGTGAGCTCGCAGACAGACCTCCCCTTGGATTTGCAAGCTCTAGCAGCTCTGCATGCAATCACTGCAACTCTGTCTCTCTGCTCTGGCATTGGAGGAATTCCCACACACCTGTCTTGGGGTTGGCTGCCTGCCCTTCTTATACCGGTCCCGCCCTTCCCTTCATTGCTGAGCGTAATCCAAGTCTGTTTGGATGTAACTGTGTTTGCCTCAAACACTTCTGCCTTAGCCTTGTTTCTGGTTACTGTATTGAAACGCTGGATCCCCAGTGCTTTTCTTGTCTTGTTTAGGACACCTTCTGCATTCACCCCAGGCCGAGGTCTGCTTCCTGGTTCCTGAGCTGAAGCATTGGATCCCCAGTGCCAGCCTAGCCCTGTTCCTGGTTCCTATATTGAAGCACTGGATTCCCAGTGCTTGTCTTGTCCTCATCCAGAGACATGCTGCATTCACTGTAGGCTGAGGTATGCTTCCTGGTTTTCGTGCTGAAGCACTGGCTTCCAGTGCTAGCCTTGCCTTGTTGCTGTGGCCTGTATTCTCCTCTTGCAGTGTCCTTGTCATGGGCCACTCCCGCTCCTCATGCAGTGGCCGTTCCCGCGCTTCAGCTGCTACACTGAAGCGTGGTACACCTAACTTCCTCTTGCCGAACTCCAGCCTGGATATCGAATTCTCTGACGTTTCCTAGTCTGACCCCGGCTTGTCCAGGGATTACCCTGCCTTTTCCTACCCTGAACAGGCTACGCATGACTACAAACTGCGCAATCATGAACCGGCTTCGTGGTCTAAGGTCGGTGTATTCTCATCCCCACCTCAGCCTCGCGGTACGGTCCCGGTTTGTGGAGAGCACGTCCGTTACAGATCCTAACCGATCAAGGTCACAATTCATGAGTGAATTGTTACATTGTCTCTGGGATGCGTGCGGGGTGCAGTACGAGCGCATGACCCCTTACCACCCCCAAACAACGGACTTTGTGAGAAGTTCAACAGGACCCTGAAGCAAATGCTTTGGACCTTAATAGAGGCAGAGGGGAAAGACTGTGAGATTCACTTGCAGCACGCTGTTTGCATACAGAGAGGTACCGCAATAATCTATTGGCTTTTCTCCCTTTTTGCTAATATATGGCCGCAGGGTACGGGGACCTCTGGACCTATTCCGTGAGGGATGGGAAGGGGAGACTACCAATACTGATGCTTCTGTGCTTCAGTATGTGATAGATCTCAGAGACCGGTTAGAGATACTCATGGGATGGCACCAGGACAACCTCAGGGCTGCTCAGACCAAGCAGAAGACTTGGTATGATCAGAATGCCCGTAGCAGAGAGTTCATCCCAGAACAGCAAGTACTTGTTCTCAAACCTACTCGGGAGAACAAATGAATGGCTGAATGGTCGGGTCTGTATCCGGTTCTCCGAAAGGTGAATAAGTGCAACTACGTTGTACAGGTAGATGCTGAGGCAGAGAGAAATAAGACCTATCATATAAACATGCTCAAGGAGTACGTGGCACCGAGTGTGGCATCAGTGCAGGCCATTTGTAGCCCACTGATGGGGGATACGGCGAGCAATGCTCTGCCAGATCTCTTAGGGGAGGCTCTTCAGGAGTGCACTGTAGAGCAGGTTGAGATAGGTTCTCAGTTGAGTGCCAGGCAGAGAGCAGAAGCCAGAGCTATGATAGACAATTATAGGGTTCTGTTCACGGATAAGCTGGGCAGAACGCATATCACAGATCACCCGGTGCTCACACGTGATCAGTGCCCTCTGCATAAGCAGGCCTATCGGTTATCTGCAGAGATTAAGGGCAGTATAGAGAGGGAGGTAGAGGAGATGCTGACCCTAGGGGTAATTGTAGCGTCCCTGAGCCTTTGCTGAATTGTGATTACTTTTTCAATTTCTGTTTCTTTTTGTTTAACAGCGGGCACCTCAAACCAGAGCCAGCCAAAGTGGAAGCAATAGTGCAGTGGCCCGTTCCCAAGACCAAGAAACAGGTTATGGCTTTCCTAGGCACCGCAGGCTACTACAGAAAGTTTGTTTCTCAGTACAGCGCCGTAGCTAAGCCCCTTACTGACTTGACCTGAAAGCGACTGTCTGTGCTGGTTGTCTGGTCTCCCACCTGTGAAGTCTCATTCCAGGCACTGAAGACTGCACTGGCCAGTGCCCCTATCTTAGCTGCACCAGACTACTCCAAAACGTTTTTGGTGCAGACTGATGCCTCAGACTATGGCATCGGCGCTGTACTCAGCCAAGTGGGGGAGGAGGGCAGTGAACATTCAGTGGTTTACCTGAGTTGAAAACTGCTACCCAGAGAAGTGGCTTATGCCACAATTGAGAAGGAGTATTTGGCGATTGTGTGGGCTTTGCGAAAGCTGCAGCCTTATCTTTACGGTTGCCCTTTTACTGTGATCAGAGAGCACAGCCCGTTAAGTTGACTTCAAAGGGTGTTGGGGTAAAATGTCGTTGCTCTGCTGGAGTCTTGCTTTGGAGGAATTTGACTTTACCATCCAGCACAAAAAAAGCAGTGAACATGGCAATGCAGATGGCCTTTCCCGCCAGGACAAACCTTGTGAACTGAAAGCCTCAAGAGGTGCAAGGCCAGCCCAACCACCGGACGAAGTGGTCGGGGCAGAGCCTGCACTTTGAGGTGGGGAGGTGTGGCGGTAAAAGTGTTAACCAGGCCAATAATAAAGGTATTATGCCCGTTTGGTAAACTCTAAACCTTGTTGGGACTGAAGGGGTTAATTGTCTGGCCACCACAATGCCATGTTTACCCTATACACTATCTCAACTGTACCTGTTTTGCAGCTCAGAACCTAGCTGCAGTTTTATGAATCAATGGGAAATGAGCAAACTGTATTCGCGAAACAAGGGGGAGCTTCTAGCGCTGGGCCAAGCGTTAATTGCATATGTGTGCCTGCGAGTAAGCAGCTGCATTGAAGATGGGTTTCACTTCCTAAGCTGCAGATGGCTGAACTGCAAAGTCAATAGGATAAATGGTCTTTGGTCTAGTGGAAGTGCCTGAATGCCACAATGTATCCAGCCATCTTCTTATCCAATTAATATGAATTGGTGAAGTACGTCTGCGGTTACTGATCAAAGCCAGCACAGATACATTGTATGCCGGCTTGTAACCCAAAATCGTTATAGGTCAAACCGCAACCCACATCACAGAGCCAATTCAATTAAGTGGCTAACTTGTGATAGGAAGGATCTAGCACTCTAGTTTTTGGAATACTGTTAGTTGAAAATGTAACATGCACATACATCTTGTTTGTATGTCCCCCACACATACAGAAAGTACATATAAAAATAAAATGCGTTTCAGGTATGTTTTAAAATGTAAAGGCAGGAACCATTTCCTGCCAGTCCAGCAATGAAACCATTAGCATGTCAATGTGTTAAGGGTGGGTGAGCTGAAAGATTTTTCATCTCCGTACTTCAAAGGGCACCCTGCTAAGTTGGTGCCCCAGTGTGAAGAGAAGTCCAGTGTTGAAAAGCCTCAGAGACCCTAGGTGTTAGGGTGGCTGGATTATTGCAAAGTACCAGATACCAGTGCAAAGTATGGGCCATTCACACTTGGTAGCCAAACCCCAGACTTTCTGTTGCCAGGTAAGAGGTTTGGCCTGGTATACTAAGCACCTTAGGTGTCACGCTAGCACGTGCTCTTAGCAGACCGGGAAGAAACTTCTGCCCGTTCTTGAAACTCCTGGCAAGTCTGGGATAGGTGGGAAAAGTTGTTTCCACGGGGGGATTGGATGATTTTAGGAATAGGACCCGTAACCCTATAAAGATGCCTGCAGCCCAGTCCCAGTTAGATTAATCTAAGGTTCACCAAGCTACATCCAAGTTACAGCATCAGCGGTTCCGGAGTGGGAGGGGTTCACAACACCGTAACCAAGGATTGTTGTGCCCAATCCAGAATCCCGGTATTAATGTGTTGATGAGACCTCGTCTCCCGTGACAGGCATGCTAAGCAATTGTTACACATGCAGTATAGAAACCTTTTTTGCAAAAGTAGTCATGAAGTGAGGATTGACATGTCGGGAATAGGGACTTCAGACGAGTTTGTCACGAAGATTTGGTGACCATCTATTCGTCATTGTCACCCATCGACGAAACCCTCAAATTCCATGGCACTGCCCTGCCACAGTATGAGGATGTTGTCGATGTACCTCAACCACAACAAAACATACGCTGAAGCGGCAGAATTATTCTCATCAAAGACAACTTCATGTTCCCACCATCCCAGGAAGAGGTTCGCATACGATGGCGCACATGTCAACCCCATTGCCGTTCCTCTTCGATGGAGGTAGAATTGATTTTTAAAAACCAAATAGTTGTGTGGGAGTTTGAAGCTCAGTAAAGTCAGTAGCAAATGAGCACTGCTGGCAAGAATATCCTGAGGAAAAAATCGTAAAGGAAAAAATCATGGGCAAAACTCCAGAATAAAAACTGAGGGTAGCCCATTTGTGATACTGGTTTCTGCAAACACATTTGATTTATTTCTGGTTCATTTTATTATTAAATGTTTATTCTGCATTACAACTGTTTTCATCATTTAGCTATTAGACAGTGAGTGCTGGTACTTACGTAGATTTGTTAGTACCCGTTACAGTATGCTCAGCCCTACAAACATGGACCCTGCTGAGGTGGGTCGAGTTTTGAACATGCATGCCATGGTTCTCTGTCAATTCTCTGTTCTCCGTCAATGCCGGTCCGCTTGTCTCTTCTGCATGGAAGTTGCTCTCCTGAGATTTTCCTGAATCCTTTCCATGAATTCTGTAGCTGTAGTACCCTGTTGTCCACTGCCAGCACCCCAGATCTGGGTGCTGACATGGGAAGGGCAGACAGGTGAAAGCCGTAATTGATGAAGAAGGGTGAATCCATAGTTGACTCACTGCGTAAATTGTTGTGCGCGAACTCGGCCCAGGGTAGGAGATCTATCTAGTTGTCCTGGGTATCCGAGATAAAGCATCAAATGAACTGTTCCACCTCATTCTAGTACCTTCCTACGATACACGAGTGTGGTAAAAAGATGACCTTCTGGGACTTTGAGACCCTCAGGAATGTGGGACTGACTTTGAACAATGTTCTCCAAAGACTCAAATGTATTTGCAGAGATTACGCATGCTGAGGGGAGTATAGTCTCCTGTCGATCCTCCGCCTTGTCCTCCACCAGGAACTGACTGGAGAGAGACACCTATCCCGGCTCTCCCCCCCTGTCAGCAGCCCTGGCTGACACACATACACTGCCCTTTGGCTGCAATAGGAAACTACAACTCCCAGCTTGCTGTACGGCAGCAGGGAGCCACTTCCAGTACAGGAGCATCTGACTTGTGATGGACAGGGCCTCAGCCAATGAGATTGGACTCTGGAGAGGTGGGATTAAGGAAGAAGCTCTCTAAGAGTCCTGGTACGAAGGACATGCAGTGGCAGAGCTGCAAGGTGGCACTACTACTTGCTACAGTAATTTTGCATGAGCCTGAAGGACTTCAGGATTGATCGAGTATGACCCGGGGCCAGCCTTCATCCTGCTAAAGAGAGCGGTCATTGGCTGCAGAGTGAACAGCAGATTGTACAGGGAGGCTGTTGCAGGGTACATGCAGCCACACACGCGGGTTCTTTGCAATAGTCTTTCATCTCTCTCTGCTTGTAGCCGGGCCTGCTCCTGCATTAACAGTCCCTGCTGTCTGGTCTGCTCGCACAGAAACTCTTTTTAAAATTCTTCCATTTTTCTCATTCTTGTGTGTGTGTGTGTGGCCCTTTAACTGCAGGGCTTTCAAAATCCCGGCACTTCTTGACATCATATGTTGCAGGGTACATGCAACCACACATGCGGGTTCTTTGGATAAGGCTTATTTATTTGAGCCTTAAAACATGCAGCACACCAAAAACAAATAGCTTCTCATCAGCAAACAAAAGAAAATAGCTTCTTCTTCAGCAGACAAAACAAAATAGCTTCTTTTTAGCAGACAGAACAAAATAGCTTCTCTTTAGCAGACAAAACAAAAATAAGGCAGCTTCTCTTTGTATGCAGGAGACAGACAGTTCATCACACATGTACTTTGCACCACAGACCTTACAGCAGTAATCTCTTCAGCACTTTCAGTCCTGTCTCCTCACCAGCTCTCTTGCATGTGTGTACAGCCTGGGGTTTTAACATCTTGATTATGCAGCTGGGGTCAGACTAATTAAGCAGCCCTTCTCAACTTAACCTCGTCACTGCTGCACTGCAAGCCTAAACATAGGTTTTCCAGGCATATGGCTGGTGACGTTCATTCACCCTGTCACATTCCTCCCCTGTTGGTGTGTGGCTGGGGCCACGCACGGCTGAAGCCCGATCCACCACCCCTTCTCTAGAAAAGAAGTCAGCATTTGCATTTTCTTTTCCAGGCCTGTGCTGAATCTCAAATGAGAAGGGTTGGAGGGCCATATACCACCTGGCCAATCTAGCATTGGAGTCCTTCATGCTATTTAACCACTTTAATGGAGCATGGTCCGTCACCAGAGTAAAATGAACTCCTGCCAGGTAATGCCTCAAAGCCTCGATTGCCCACTTTACTGCGAGGCACTCCTTCTCAATCACTGAGTAGTTTTTTTCCCTCTGGAACAATTTCCTACTCAGAAAAAGGATCCTAGCCCTATCTCTGATGCATCGGTTTGCACTACAAAAGGCCTGTTGAAGTCTGGGCTTCTAAGGACGGGACCCTCTGATAGACACCTTTTTATGTCCTCAAAGGCTCTCTGACACTCCCTTGACCATACCACTTGTGTAGGGGCGGACTTTTTTGTGAGGTCCGTTAAAGAGTCTGCCACTTCAGAGTAGTTGGGGATGAACCGCCGATAGTACCCTGCTAAACTCAGCAGAGAGCGTACCTGCGTTTTTGTTTGGGGGGTCGGAACTTCTTTCAGGGCAACTACCTTGTCGGCTAGTGGCCTTACTTTTCCACCTCCCACTGCATATCCTAAGTATTTGGTTTCCACTTTACCTAAGGCACATTTCTTAGGGTTGGCTGTGAACCCTGCCTCTCTTAGAGATTTGAGGACCGCTTTCAGCCTATTTAGATGGGCCCGCCAGTGTTTACTATAAATGGCAATGTCATCTAAGTAGGCTGCGGCATAAGCCCTATGGGGTCTCAGCACTTTATCCATGAGTCTCTGAAATGTGGCTGGGGCTCCATGCAGTCCAAATGGCATTGTCACAAACTGGTATAAACCCATGGGAGTGGCAAATGCTGTTTTGCACTTGGACTTTTCCTCTACAGGTATTTGCCAGTATCCTTTTGTTAAGTCCAGCGTGGATATATATTCCGCGTTACCAAGGGCGTCAATTAACTCGTCCACCCTTGGCATCGGATATGCGTCAAACTTGGATACCACATTGATCTTTCGGAGGTCCACACAAAATCTTACCTTCCCATCGGGTTTAGGGACCATAACTAGTGGACTACACCACTCACTGCATGATTCCTCAATCACGGCAAAGTGTAACATTTCTTGTACCTCCTTTTCTACCAGGGCCTTACGGCTTTTAGGCACCCTGTAAGGACGAGAACGTACTTTCACCTCAGGTGCTGTCCTTATCACACGTGAAACTAAATTAGTTTGCCCTGGTAAATCAGAAAAAACATAATTGAATTGTGTAATTATTTCTAACAAGTCCCCTTTTTGTTCAGGGGACAATTGTCTACCCATTGGGATTTGTTCGTCACCAATGATGTTCTCCCGTGGGGGCTGAGGACCCAGGTCCGTTTCATCCTCCACCGGGTGGATGAATAGAGACCGCTGCACCTTCCAGGGTTTCAGCAAGTTCACATGGTAAATTTGTTTACCCTTCCTGGACCCTGGTTGAGCGATATCGTAATCCACATTACCCGTGCGGCAAAGTACTTCAAATGGGCCCTGCCGTTTGGCTAGGAGTTTGCTCTCACAACTGTGTAACAATAACATCACCTGGTCTCCCGGATGAAACACTCTCATGCACTCATTTTGATTGTAATGTCTCTCCTGACTGTCCTGGGCTGATCTAAGATTCTCCCTAGTAAAATGGCCGACCACATCTAGGCGCTTCCTAAGGTCTAATACATATTGCAGGGTATTCTTAGAAGGGGACCGCTGTTCCTCCCAGGACTCCTCTAGGAGGTCTAGGATACCCCGGGGTTGGCGGCCATACAGTAATTCAAATGGAGAGAATCCCGTGGAGGCCTGGGGAACTTCCCGCACGACAAACAGCAGAAAAGGGAGAAGTTCATCCCAAGCTCTCTTCTCTGAATCTACACATTTTCTCAGCATACCTTTTAGCGTTCGATTAAATCTTTCCACCAATCCGTCAGTCTGTGGATGGTAGACCGATGTCCGAACAGACTTGACCTCTAGTAATTTTAAGACATCCTGCATCAGTTTAGCCATAAAATTTGTACCTTGGTCTGTCAACATAACCTGGGGAAGTCCAACCCGTGAGAACAGCTCCAACAATTTGTTGGGTACTTGCTTCACCGTTGCTGTCCTCAGAGGGAACGCCTCAGGATATCTTGTTGCATAGTCCACTATTACGAGAATGAACCTGTGTCCTTTCGCAGAAGGTTCTAGAGGTCCTAACAAGTCTACTCCAATCCTCTCAAAGGGAACTGATATCAAGGGTAGGGGAACCAAGGGGGCTGGTTTTTGTCCCTTCGGACTAGTTAGCTGGCATTCAGGACATGCCGCACGTAACTTAGCAATATCACTATGCATCCCTGGTCAATAGAATCGGGACGAAATACGGTCCAATGTTTTATCCCTACCAAGGTGACCACCCCAAGGGACAGTATGGGCTAGGGTGAATACAGATTTAACAAACGCCTTGGGAACCAATATTTGTCTGGTGACCTCCCTTGTTTGTGTCTGCCTATTCAATCCCTATACAGGATATCATTTGACAATTCAAAATGGGGGAATACTATCACCCCCTGTGCATTCAATATCCGTTCATCAATTTTTACTACTTTATCATATTGTCTGGCAAGGACTGGGTTGTTTACCAGGTTTATCCTGAGCCAGAGAATGAAGCTCCTCCTGAGAGACTGGAGCCATTAGGTTTGAAAAGAAAGGCCAGTCACGGCCGAACAAAATGGGGGCAGGGAGCCAAGGAGCGACTCCTACTTCGATCCTGGCCTCCTGACCTTCTACCTGTAGCAGGATTTTGGCTGTCGGATACCATTTTACATCGCTGTGTATACACTCTATACTCCATGGGGAGTCAAAGGAAAGCACGTCAGGCGGTAACAGTTTCTGGAAGACCAGCGTTTTTCCAGAGCCTGAATCTACAAGGGACTGGATGGTTTTACCCCCAATCTGGGCCGGAAGTAGCCAAGGCTTGCAACTTTCTCTAGGGAAGGCCGAGGCGACTGTCCTGCTGAAGGAACAATCCATCTGTGGACAGTCCACCTGACGGTGACCTTGTTCTCCGCAGGCCGATCAGGAAGAGGGTTCCCTCGCCGGAGGGTGCCGCGGATACCGCTCAGCTGGACCGGATACTGGAGACCAGGCATCCGATGGGTCCTGTGTGCGACGTTCTCTGAAGTTCCTCTCATTTGGCGATGAGCCGCCATCAGGAATTAGATGAGGTGCCCGGCGTTTGGACCTCTCCCTTGTTGGAAGGACTGCTCCTTCCGTGGCACTTGGCGGTTGTGTATGGAGGGGCCGTAGTTTCCCCATTGGTCCGGTCTCCCTCTTTGGGCGTCCGCAAGCGCCGTTAAAGCCGGATCCGTCGGGTCCAAGACACTCGCCTGGTCCTCGGCCCCAAGGAATTTCTCGAGTCGGACAGCAGCATGGCGTTTTACCCAAGAGCATGCGGAAGGGGTTATTACTTGTAGGAATTGTTCCAACACATCTTGATCAAGAACAGTTTCCTTAGTGTGTTGCTCAGGTTGTATCCAGCGAGTACACAAGTTCAATAACCGCTGAGCTAGGACCCGGGGTCTTATCTTAGAGGTGTACTTCAGGTTCCAGAACTGCTGCCAGTAGGTCTCTGGGGTCAGACCTAAGCGATTGTCACGCTGCGCTCACCACAAACAGGACTGAAGACCGCGGGGCTGAGGTGGGGATGGAAAGACACTGACCCACAACCACGCAGTCCTGTCCGGAATGCGTAGTCCAAGTCGTTCAGCGTCGTAGGGTTGGAGAGGTAAGGGTAGTCAGGGTACTTGCCGTAATTCAGGGTTGGAGAGTGGAGGATGGTAGATTTCCGTAGCCAAGGTCCAGGGTAATAGAAGGTAGAATGGTCAAGGGATGAAGCCGGGGTCAAAGCGCAGGAGAGTGTAGGAATCCAAAGAACAGCCAGGATCAGGACAGGAGAGAACAGACAGGTAAGGCCAAGCAGGGATCAAGACACAACTAAACAGCAGCGGTGAGCGCAATGCATAAACAGGGGTTTATGCTCAGCAAGGAATGAGAGACAGGAGCAGGTATATAAGTTGGAAGGATCCAATTACCTTGCAGGGGTGTGATCCGGTCTTCCAATGGTGTCAGGAAGGTACTAATCTGAAACAGCCTGCAGGTCAGGCTTCCCTGGTGATTACTTTGGTTGCCGGGCAACCCGCGTGCGTGCGTGATGCGCGGCACGGAGCGCTGACATCACGCAGACGTGCGGTCGAGTTTCCTCCCTGTGGGAGGCGCCGACGGCTCCCTTCAGAGTGTGCGCGTACCGGCTTGGCAGTGCGCTAGCGCGTGGGTCTGCCGTGTGACGCGTCAACCGGGCGGATTCCGGCAGGAGTTGCGGCGGATGTTACAGCGATCCAGTTTGGCAGCTTTTACTTGTTTGTAATCCATTGCCTGGTCCACTGGGAGGCCCTGATATGTGGCCTGGGCTTCTCCTATAAGGAGTGGGGCCAAAGCGATTGCCCAGCGATCTGCAGACCAGCTCTGGGCTTCGACAACCCTTTCAAACGTCAGTAGAAAAGCCTCTGGATCCTCGTTCTGAGTCATTTTACCTCAGGAGGACCGGGGGTTTGTTCGCAAGTTCTGGATTGACAGACCCCTGGAATTGGGCCATCCGCTCATCCTGTGCTGCCTGCAGCTGGGTTAGGAGCTGGGTTTGCTGCTGCAATAGTCTTTCATCTCTCTCTGCCTGTAGTTGGGCCTGCTCCTGCATTAACAGTCCCTGTTGTTTGGTCTGCTCCTGCATTAACAGTCCATGCTGTCTGATCTGCTCGCACAGAAACTCTTTTAAAAAAAATCCATTTTTTTTCTCCATTTAAAAAAAAAAAAATTGTGTGTGGCCCTTCAACTGCAGGGGCCTCTCAACATCCTGGCACTTCTGACACCATATGTTACAAACGAGTAGAGCCCATGAGGTGACGTCATTCGTATGCGCCAGCATCCAGCCTGACACACAAGGCCCCAAGTATGCGGGCGCATACGAATGACGTCACCTCATGGGCCGAGGTGAGAGGTTGGGCATGAGGCGGTGTCATAGTGTTGCGACGCATCACTGGTGCGCATGCGCAGTGCGTCCCTACGGAACTTTTGGCGCGAAATGGGGCCTATATCTGTGAGGAGGTATGTTTTCCTATTACACCTTGATAAAGTCCCACGGGACGAAACGCGTTGGTGCGTGGGCTGTGTTTATGTCCCTGTGAGTTTATGGAATAAATACCCTCAGTTTTTATTCTGGAGTTTTGCCCATGATTTTTTCCTTTAGGATTTTTTCCTCAGG
Source organism: Ascaphus truei (assembly GCA_036426205.1). Taxonomy (NCBI): domain Eukaryota; kingdom Metazoa; phylum Chordata; class Amphibia; order Anura; family Ascaphidae; genus Ascaphus; species Ascaphus truei. The sequence goes on along the minus strand of WSYH01002086.1, from coordinate 79,691 downwards.
ATATTCTTACCAGCAGTGCTCCTTTGCTCTACTCGTTTGTTGCTGTTTCTACACATCAGGATTGCACGCAGTGGAACTACATGACCAGGGAGGCTGCGAGGGACCCCCTCCCCCTCCCACTTGGAAACCGGTACCCACGTATAACAGACGAGTAATGACAGACTCAGTTTGGAGGTATAAAAGGCCGCGGCTTTGTTTATTAACAATCATAATACTGGAGTAAGCGCTAGTCCAAGCCAGAGTGGGGTCAGGGGGTCAGCCAGGCTTTGGCCTGCTGCCCCCGTACCCGGCCGACCCCTAAAGAGCCGGCCGTTGTCGCGAGTGGGTTCCCGGGTGTCACGTTAGCTTGACCCCGCCCAATCGCTCCTACCCCCGGGCGACGCCCACCCCGAGCCCATCTGGCAAGGACAAGCACTTACCCCCGAACTGCCGCCGCGACAGTGGCAAAATGACCAACTGGAGCCTCCTGAAGGAACTTCAGTCCTTTGTTTTTCGGGAGGTCTTCGGACACTGCCCTGTAAAATATGATGGTACATGTTACAGCTTACAGGTAGTACAGACAGCTTATCACCAAGGAATTGTAAATACTCCACGGAGTGGCCGGGGGCAAGCGTCTGCCCCCGACTGTCTTGCTAATGGGGTGCGTGGGTGGGAACTTCGCAGCAGACCGGGAGCAGAATGGAAGATTCAGCTCCCGGCTGCCTCTTTTGTAATGCCCTGGGCCTGCCCCCTCCCCCCAGGGAGGGGGGGGGGCCGCGACGACGGCCCAGAGGTCCCAGCGAGGCGAGGGGGAGGGGGCTTGCCCCCTGGTCATGGGCTTCCCTCGCCTAATTGGCTGGAGGGATTGCTTTCTCAGATGATCTCTGGACTTCAATGTACCCCCGTGGGCAGGTAATGGGCAACAGCCCTTATATTCTTACCTTTGACCCTGTATTGGGGAAGTCTATATGTTAAGTGGGGTGTGCTTTTGGACCATATCTGCGGTAGTCTGGTTGACTGACCGCTAGGTCTTTTATTTTGCCCCCCCTTAACTTTATATCATATATATGACCTTATGGATTTATGACAAGTTCCTATCTTCATTCATTTCTACAATTCTACTCTGGGTCTACACTGATATTGAGCGGCAATCTTCACATCACTCTACATTTGACACCATATGTTGCAGGGCACACGCAGCCACACGTGGGTTTCTTGCAAAGGCTTATTTATTGAGCCTTAAAAATACAACACACAAAAACAGCTTCTTTTCAGCATATAAAACAGAAATTAAGTCCTGAGCAGGGCTTGCCTTTTCCCAACAAGGGTTGTTTAGATTCCAGCGTAACAGTACACAGACAGTTCATCAAAATGTATCCTGAAGACAGACCTTATAGCAGTAATCCTACTTCAGCATTTCAGTACTCTCTCTTGTTCAGACAGCCTCCCTGTGTGTACAGCCTGGGGGTTTAAAACACCTTGATGAGGCAGCTGGGATCAGACTAATCAACTCAGCTGAAAGTTAACCTCCTCACTGCTGCACTACAGATAAGTCTGCCAGGCATAGGGCTGGTGACGTTTATTCACCCTGTCACAAACATCTACTCCATTTTGGAGACAAACTAAACAATACATGCCCTAACTATCTGTGGCTGGCTGGATAGGCCAGTTCCAGTCAAAAAAACATATAATATATTTATCAGGGAGCAATAAATGAGAAAGGTGTATCTAGCTGTGCTGGTTCGGCGTCTCCGGTTCCTCCAGATGTAGGCGTTTCAGTCCAGCCGCTCCCAGGAAGATAAGTCTGTTCTTAGTGTGTCTTGTTGTCAGCACAGCCTTTGGGCTCAAGACATCATCTTCTCCTCACGTCAGCTCAATTGTGTGCTAAGGAGTCTCTCTGCAGTTTCCCACCGGAGGCTTTTTTACATCTCTGGTTAGCCAGGTGGAGACTGGCTAATTGCCTCATTGCAATTAACCAGCTCCATGCTGGATTACTCAGAGCTCTGAGGCAGCTTTATTTAAAACAGGGATAAGTCCCTGTTAGAGTCTGGGTGAATCAATAAGCCCAGCACTAAATTTAGTCTTGCAGCCAACATTTGTGGAAATATTTTGACATCTGAATTAATAAGGAAAATTGGCCTGTAGCTCAGGCAGAGAGAGGGGTCTTTTCCTTCTTTTGGAGATACAGTAACTGATATTGTTGCAGACAGCATTTCCAATGGTGGTTGTGTCTGAAGGAAGATGAGTCTGACACAAAGACGTTTCTTAAAGTAGATAGCGTTTAATAGCACAGCACGCCATTAGGACTAATATTATAGTGCTGCCCTTGTGTGATGAAGACAGGCCACTGGCCTAGATAAAATGATCTCTCCTAAAGCACTAGTATATATACAGTACTTGAAGAAAAACCTACTTCATTCTCACGTCATTCTCCCATTATTCTCACGTCGTTCTTACTCATGCATATTCCATTTCTACCGCGCCCTACTGTAGCTTTTATCTTCTGTCAGCACTTTCCTGTTATCTTCTTTCTGTGGCTTAATGTAGGGGGCTGGGTGGTCTTGTTCCTATGTTAACAGATTTGGGGTTAGTCAAGGTAATTATGTAGCAAAAGTCTTTATCTTCAGGGAAGGTCAATTGTCCATTGACCTTGTGTATTTCTTGAAAGTTGCCTCCAGCTGTATTTGCCTGTATTTTTATAATATATGCACTGTTTCGATAGGTACCAGTCCCAGTTGTCTCAGGAAGCTAGGCCCTCATCCAAGTCTCTCATACTTACCTCGTTGTTGTGAGTGCCCTGAAGCCTGCCTGGGAATCCCCACCTGTATGTAACCTTATACTTTCACAGGACTGATGTAATGTCTTTGAGCTCTCTCCTTTGCGTCAATGCTACAGGGGTGATGTCATTACATATCTGAAGGCTTGTCACTTCAAATAAGATTTCTTGTGGCACTCAGGACTTGTTCCTTTATCATGTAGGGATGTACAGTACCCTTAAGATCATGTCCCTGGATCTACTGCTATCAGCGGCGGATTTCAAATTCTGCTGCCGCCCTCCTGCTCTTTTGGAGTCCCAGCGTCGAATGACCAACGTGACGTCGCACGGCGGCGCGTTGCCATGGAAACTTGACGTTGCCACGGCAACGGGACACCGTGTGATGTCACGGGGCGGCAGGAAGGAGGCAGCCGACGCATGTAACTGCATTCCCATTAGGTACGATAGGCGCGAGAGCACGGCAAAAGCATATGGGGGCGGACATTTTGCCGTTGAAAAATTTTGCTGCCCTAGGCCCGGGCCTAACGGGAAATCTGCCACTGACCGCTATCCATATCTCTGGGTCTCAGTGCTCTATGAACTCTACCGAGTGCAGCTTTCTCTGGCGTGAGATCCAGTATTAGGGCATGAAAAAAGGCATAACATGTAAGGCCTTGGTTGTTCTGGGGTCTGTAGTATCCATCTAATCCGAGATTTTTCAGCTTTGTGTGATTTTCAGTGACTGGATTTGTTGTTTCAGGGTCCTCGCTCATCCATAACATCTATCTGCTACTCAGCGATATCTTCTACCCTGGTCTCCAGGTTAGGGGTCTTTTCCGAGATGGCTGCCATTTCAGATATAAGATGGCTCAAAGACTTCTGCAGTTCATCTGGCATTGTATGCTTGATGTCCTGCATCCACTCTTTCATATCTCTCATCAAGTAGGGTCTGCAGTCGGACTGCCTGCTCAGAGTGAGAGCTGATACTGTCTCGGTCATGTGGTGATCCACCATTGTTGGTTTGGGTGGGGGATGCTAGTTTTTTCAGAAAACAAATGGGTTATTTCCCCTGTCTCGCTTCTACCACGTACAAAAGCTATTCCGGTGTCTCCTCGTACCGGAGTAGGGTTTCTGCGTTACGATTTTAATGTATTTAGCCTCCTATAAGGGCTATAAATGCACAGAGATCTTGTCCCATGCAGCCTTCTTTGTCAGTGTCACGCACGTGCCACCATTCAGTTTTTTAGTGTGCCCAGGTTTTGAGAGGCTTTGATATTTTTTCCTATCATGATGCTAAATTAAACTAACCTAGGAAGGATGTGCTACTTTTCAGGAAAGCCAATTACTTGAAGTACAAATAATTCCAATCAAACATAAGCAAATGTGGAAGTCCACATCAGTCTTTTAAAACACACACACACACACCCCTTTGCTCATTTATGTGTAAATTAGAAGCTGCTTGTGGACAGGGACACAGAATACACATTGTGGCCCCCAAAAATATTGAAAAACATTTAGAAATCTTAATAGGAAAACATCAGCAAAAATGACAAGAAAGCTGAATTTTTGTCATACTGTACAGTATGTACCCTAAAGATGTGGTTGTGATGCAATAGTGTTAATTTATTAAATTAATCCACCACATACAGCATTCGCCTGTAATTGAGGTGGATATGACAAGCAGTAGAGGCGTACACTAGATTTCCAATTATTTTCTAGTATTTGCACACTACAAATACATTGCTCTGTTGGCAACAAAGGAGATCAAATATTTTCAAACACACGGGCGAGAGACAACGAGAAGGAAAACCTGTTGAAGTCAAAGGATAAAACGATCCCTTTAATCAAATATTGCTTTAATCTCTTTTGAAAAATGTTCTTAATAAAAAAGTAGGATAGAGAAGAATGGATGAGCAGAAAGTTGGATGATTTTCCAGAGCTCGATAATTTAATCAAGGGACTGCTTAAGCAGGCTTAAAGCACAATCTGGCAGAAAGGGGAATAAATAATGAAATCATAAGATTTAGTATAATTCAATTTAATAGCATATAATGACTGCTCAATCCTTAAGTTTAGTCAATCACATTAGCTGGGAAAGTACACTACCATCTCTTGTAGAAGGAAAAAATGGCCTAACACAATAATGTCCCCTGTCTGCAAGATAAAGCATTATTTCAATTATATCTTGATGCCTAAAGTTCATCTCCCTCGCTTTCTCTTTTTAGCCCATACGGAATATGATTGCTAACCATGTCTCCAGTACTGGAGAAGATGTTGTCCCCAGTCATTTGAATGCAGCTGATCTCTTCTCCAGCATAGAGATGCCTTCACATTATATTAGATAGGGGAATCTGTCTTTTTTTCTCTAACTCTCGTTCCTAGGGCTAGATCCACAAAGCTCCATTAGGTCAGCCTAAAGTTGCCTTAAATGGGAACAGATGTGTAGGGCCAGATACACTAAGCTCTGTTAAATAAGGGCAAAAAATGTTAGGTTACCCAAATTAGTAACGGACGTTATTTTCCCTGACTTTAATACATATCCACAAAGGAAATTATGTGCAAAAGCAATGGCACTTTAACTCATTACCAATGTCAGCGTAAATGAGCACTGCTTGCGTTAGCTTCAAATTAAACGCCGTAGCCAGAAGCGGATCTAGGCTTTTGAGGTCCCTAACCTAAGCAAGAGAAAATTAGGCGGCCTGGTCCCCATTGCTCACTACACAACGCACCATCACCCTGTGCTGCCTCCATCAGACCGTCCCTCTGAGCAGTTCCGCAGCATCCTAAGGATGTACAGAAGATCACGCGGTCGCCCAGGTGACAGAAGCCCGATTGCTGCCATCTCATTCTGAGAGCTGGCAGCAGCGATCAGTGTTGCAGGTCATGAATTTAGGTTTTCAAATGTCCTGACTGTGACGGAAGGGACAGCCAGCATAGTAAAGGTTAAGCCCGCTGGATGACCTTACCATTCAAGATTGCTGATATAGCCATCTTACTGTAGCCAAAATGGCTGACAAAATGTATTTGTGGTCCCCCCCCATGTAGGCAGTTTATTCCCAATGTTAATTCTGCTTGTGTATTTTACTGTTGTACACTTTCTAAGACTCCATTGTGTGGTGGGTTGGGATGATAGCTGCTCGCTATGCGTCCTTCCGATACATGGATCAGGGGAGGCCGAAACGGACACTCTGAAAGATAAATAACATCAACGCCAAAAGATACCCATACGAGGAATGTTTCCAGAGTTTTAAATGAATGTACATTTTAAAGCTCTGTTGTTTTGACCCTAATATACTTTTATGACCTGCACCATTGGTATTCTCTTTTATTTCTTACGGCCCTGGGAGGAAGACTGAAGTTACATGCAGCCACATGAGAAGAATTTTTCACAGCATATGGTTTAAAATCAACTTTATCCATAGTATATGGAATTTTAACAGTATTTTATTCATTCACCATTTTGCACATTGTTTGCACATCACTTAGTGAGCGCTCCCCAAGTTTTTTATATACTATTTAAATTAAATGCTGGGGACCGCGCTAGGCCTCTGTAACTCACTTACTTTGGCTTTCAGTGATGAATCGTCATGTTACCATGGCAGCATGACGTCAAATGACCCCGCATGTTCCCGATGCCTCTTATATCGGCCTCCGTGCACAAGAAGTCCATGTAGACTAGATCCGGGGGCCTGGAGCTTTTTAGGTGGCCCATTGGGGCCACGCAGGTGGGCAGAGTTTTCCGATGGACACACCGCAGACATCTCCGGCAATATCGCTCTACTGACTCCCGCATTTTGGGCCAGAAGAACCGATCTCTCACTAAGCCGAAGGTCTTGTCTATGCTCAGATGCCTGTGCTCATTGTGCAAAGATCGTAGAACTTGGCCCTCCAGGCATTGGGGCAGTGCCAGTTGTTTTCTGTCAGGGTGGTTATGGTATGGGACAATCCTGAAGAGGAGACCACGATCTATGTGGAACTTATCCCATTCTTTCATAATGACTGTAGCGATGCTGGTAGGGGCTGCTTCATCAAGGAGGGGTTGTTTAGTTGGATGGTCTGGTGTTTAGCCTTAGCCACCAGATCCCTCATCTGGTATATCACCAGTTCTTTCCAAGTGATGATATAATCCGGGGTGACAGACATGCCTTCGGGATGGCAATACGCCGCAGGGAGTGCCGTCGGCTGACATCTATGGGAGTCGGCTACTCTCAGCTCGGAGAATGCAATCTTGTCTTCCACTATGGCAGCCGTGGAGCACATTGCTCGCATTCCAGGGCCAGGAATTGCCTCCCACCGATCGTCGTCTTGGGTTGCACTGAGTCCAGGTCTCCTGGAGAGAGCATCGGCTTCGATGTTTAGAGGCCACGGTTTATATTTCAAGGTGAACTGATAATTGGAGAAAGCTGCCAGCCATCTGTGACTGGTGGCATCCAATTTGGTGAAGGTAAGGATATATGTCAGAGGGTTGTTGTCCGTTCGGACTTTGAAAGAAACGGTACAGATAATCGTGGAGTTTCTCCACTACTGCCCACTTGAGGGCAAGGAACTGAAGCTTATGAACCGGATAGTTCTGTTCACTTGGGGTTAGACTTCGGCTCATGTACGCCATTGGGCGAAGGCCTATCGCAACTCATTTCCCAACCCACACGAGTAAACCTGAAGTCGCATAACCATTCCTTGCTAGACTGGATTCTCTCCTCAAACCCCAGCAGAATCCAATCCTCTGGCATCCTTCCTGATATTTTCAGTGACCATGCAATAGTGTACTGTGTAAGGAAAATTAAACCGCCCCATTCAAGCCCTAAAGTTCTCCTCACTAGAACATTTAAAAACTTTAACCCACAACAGTTTCTGGATGACCTTACCAACTGCCCATGGCACAGAATCGATTTAATTCCCGACCCTGATTCTGCGCTCGACTATTTCCAATCCGAGTTCTTAAAACTCTGCGATACCCATGCTCCACTACGCAAAATAAGGGTACGGGGGGCCCACCTTCCATGGGTTACACCTGACCTTATAGCACTCTACCAGTTCAGGGATGCCTTGTGGAAAAGCTACAAAGTAACTGGCACTACCAAGGATCTCAATCACTACAGATGCCTGCGGAACGTGTGCACAAGGCAAACAAGGTATGCAAAAGCACAATATTACTCTGACAATCTCCACCAAAATACATCAAACCCAGCTAACTTCTGGAAGGTTATCAACAATATATTCCAGGCTCCTAACCATCAACAACCAAGTAATATCACTAAGGGGGATATTACTCTGACAAACCCCACTGACATTGCAAATGCATTCAATGATTACTTTGTGAGGTGTGCCACTAACTTATTAGCGAAACGCAGCACAAACCCCAAACATGAATCTCATCCTGGGAGTATCCCTACAGTCCCACCCCCTCCCAACACTGCCCACAATTTTCAATTTAGCCCAGTATCTGAAGAGGAGATTACACAAGCGCTCCTCAAACTAAAACTAAGCAGCCAATGTGGACCCGACTTACTACAATCTAGGTTCCTACGACTTGGTGCCCCAGCCATTGCCAAACCAATTGCGTCCATAGTCAACTCTATCCTGTCTGCAGGCCATATCCCTAAGACCTGGAAAACTGCCAGAGTTGTCCCAATCTTCAAAAGTGGGGACAAAAACACTGTCTCAAACTACAGGCCAATCTCACTTCTCCCAATTCTATCCAAAGGCATGGAAAAATGTGTCCACTCCCAATTAAGCGATTTCTACACCAAGACAAATTTCCCTAGCCAATTCCAGTCTGGGTTTCGTCCCAAACACTCCACCGTAACTACCCTGCTAAAAGTTTGCAATGAAATCCAGTGTGGAATGGAACGGGGACAACTCACTGGTGCAGTATTCCTAGATTTTGCAAAGGCTTTTGACACAGTTGATCATGTTATCCTGCTTAACAAACTCCAGAGCTCTGGAATAGGGAAACATGCTTTAAACTGGTTTCAGTCCTACCTATCAGGAAGATCCCAACATGTGTCCATCTCAGGCTCTAACTCCAACCCCCTGGATATCACCTGTGGTGTCCCGCAAGGCTCTGTTCTGGGGCCCCTACTCTTCTCAGTGTTCATTAATGATCTTCCCACAGCTTGTAAGGAAGCCTCAATACACATGTATGCAGATGACACAATCCTGTATGCACACAGCCATAGCCTCTCTGAAATTCAACACATACTTCAGTCTGACTTTTTGAGACTCGAAAACTGGATTTCCCAAAACAAACTGTTTTTAAACACTGACAAGACTGTAACAATGGTATTTGGGGCCAAGACTAAATTTGTAAAGCTTCCAGTGACTGAGCTCCTGATTAGAACCAACGCTACCACCACCCTAACACCTGTCACTAGTTTTAAATACCTGGGCTTATGGTTTGACTCCCACTTAACATTCGGGATGCACATTGATACCCTGACAACCAAGACCTATGCCAAACTAGGGGTACTTTACAGGAACAAATCCTCCCTAAGTCTCCTGGTCAGAAAGCGTATTGCACAGCAGATGCTAATGCCAATTATTGACTATGGAGACATAGTATATGGCTCGGCTCCTCAAACCCACCTTAGCAAACTTGACACCCTCTACAATTCAATTTGTCGTTTTGTTCTCCAATGCAACTACAACACACATCACTGCGAAATGCTCAAAGAACTAGATTGGTCATCACTAGAGTCTAGGCGCAAAGTTCACCTTTCCTGTCTCACCCTCAAATACTTTCTGGGCAAGCTACCCAGCTACCTGAACAAGCTCCTCACCCCTACCACATGCAGTACCTATCACCTGAGATCAGACTGCAAAAGACTATTCATGGTCCCAAGACTCAACAAAGTATCCGGACGTTCCTCCTTCTCCTTCCGTGCACCCCAAAACTGGAACAACCTACCAGAGACTCTCATATCCACCACCAGCTTAAGTTCTTTCAAACCTAAGGCTGTCTCACACTTTAATCTGGTCTGTAACTGTTTCATACGCTCATAATATATATCTTCTTTAACTGTGCATGCAATGTCTTGTATATAATGTATACCTTGTTCATTTATGTAACTGTATTTGTAACCATGTATTATTTTGTTTTACTCTGTGCCCAGGACATACTTGAAAACGAGAGGTAACTCTCAATGTATTACTTCCTGGTAAAATATTTTATAAATAAATAAATAAATAAAGGCCAGCAGGATACTTCTGGTGCAGTACAGCTCCCAGCCCGTTAAAGCTTGCATTCACATGTAATACATACGGTAGCTCGGAATCTGCATAAACCAAGACGGGTGCTTCGGTGAGGCTTTTCTTAAGGTTCATGAACGCTTTCTCGCAGACGGACGTCCACTTATCTTTGAGGGGGTTCCAGGCAGATGAGGCGGCCTTCTGCCGAGGTTCCTTTGGATAGATCCTCAGGAGGTTGTTGAGGACCTTGCCTTTGCTGGAGTAGCCTTCCACGAAGCGGCGGTAGTATCCGCAGAATCCCAGGAAGGACCGCAGCTCCATCACATTGTCTGGGGTCGGTAGCCACTCCATCTGCGGATACTATATGACCCACGTAGGTGACTGACGTACAGCAGAACCGGCATTTGTCCAGGGATCTTAAGGCCTTCTTTACCCAGTCTGTCTAATACCTTCAACAGTCGTTCCTCGTTCTCTTCTAGAGTCTTCCCGATCAAGATAATATTGTCCAGATAGACTAAACACTCCCGGGGATTCATGTCTCCGATGGTCTTTTCCATCAAACGTTTGAAGGTTGCCGGGGCACCAGAAATGCCTTATGGCATTCGGATGAACTAATAGAAGCCGAGGGGACAGACAAACGCCGTCTTCTCCTGGTCTTCGGAGCTCATAGGTACCTGGTAGTTCCCAGACTGCAGGTCCAGCACGCTGAACCATTGGCTTCCTGACAGCGCATTGTGGAGTTCTTCTATCATCGGCAGGGTGTATTGGTCAGGGATGGTATGATTGTTCAGGGTCCAGTAGTCTACGCACAGACGGACTGACCCATTGTTTTTGCACACCACTACGATTGGAGAGGCGTAGGGGCTACAGGATTCGGTCACAATGCCTGTCGTCTCCATTTCTTTCAGGACGTCCCTCACATCTTCTATATCTCTGAGAGCGATGCGTTTGGAGTGCTCCCAGAAGGGCATGGTATCATTCAGGCGGATCGTGTGCTGGGCGCTCTGGCTGCAGCCCACATCCATCTCGCTGGTGGAGAATACATCCCGGCGTTCCTCCAGTTTGGCACTTAGTGTTTCGTTCCATTCGGCGGGCAGAGTCGATTCCCCGAAGACAAATGTCAGCTCGGACGGCTGATCTTGCACGGCGGCTGTGTTCACTTGAGCCGCTGTCTTGACGGAGGTAACTGGGTATATCCGAACCAGTCTTTGACCTTGGTCGAATGGCATGGTGTACGGGTAGATGTTCTGGATGAACACCTTGATCGTCCCCGAAATTGAGGACTTCCACTCTCATACCCTCTATAGATGTCTTCCTCGGGTGTACTCTCTAGAGAGAAGTAATGGTCGGCCTCATCCCGACCCGGGTAGCAGCACACTGCGTCCATGTACATTACTCTCCCTGGTGGAATCTCAATTAACCCCACTGTGTGATTAAATAGATCACAATACCCATCTTGGGCCGAGACCCTGCAGCACTCTTCCTTCAGTACCGGATGGATCCATAGAGAAGACAATGGTAGTTTGCTGGCCTCCTGCAGATAAGCTTGGATCACTGCCCGTACCACATGGGCGTTGGTCCCCAAGATAATTGGGGAGCTTGGATGTTCTCGGGGCTCGGGGCATATCAAAGCCTCCACTTCCATGGTCTGACACTTGCCGGTGTTCAACTGCGGTATATCCAGCCATACTTTCACCACGCCGTCGATGGGGTAGTCTTCATTGCTGAGACCCCACAGCTTCATCTTCTCTGCCGACTGCATGGGCAGGTGCTTGAGATGTTGGTCGTAAAAGGGCCGATATATGATAGTCACTTGTGACCCGGTATCCAGCAAAGATGAGGAGTAAATACCCCACTCAACTTGGGGCCTCTGGTTGGGGTGCTTCATCGGGGCTAGACGCAGGGTCACTTTCTAATGGCGGGAGGGGTGGAGTGTTAGTCGTGGCACTGTGAGGGTCATTACCCTTGGGTTGGGGGACTTGGGTTTCGGACATTCCTTAGAGAAGTGTCTGCCTTGACCACAGTTGTAGCAGCGGTCAGTGCGATCTTCTCTGGCACTGGATGAGAGAGCTAATCTCCTAGGCAGCGGGAAAGTCTGTCTGTACGGCTTCTGTGGGGTAGAATCCTCAGACTTCTCTTTGGCACTAGACTGCTTTCCTGGAGTTGCATTGCTCTCCCCTTTGGAGGAGTCCCGGGATGCCTTAGGGGTCTGGAACCGCAGGATGGCCTCCTGGTCCTGGATTTGGTCCATGAGGTCCTCAAAGTTGGGAGGATTTGTGCTAGAGATCGTACAGCAAATCCTGGCCATGAGAGGGTGTGTGAGCAACACTCCTCACAAGAATTGTCTGGTTCTATAATCATCTAGGTTGGCCGTGGAAATGACGTTCTTTTTTGTCAGGGTCCACAATATCATCTGTAGCGGTTGTAGGAAGTCGTATTTCTTTGGGGTGAGAAGGGAGCGATCCAATCAGGAGCACCTCAATAATGTCCCCACCTTTGAAGACGAACCCATCACTTCTTACAGACACAGGTTGGTGTTATTTACTTTGTGCTGTATACGTGTCTTTAGAATTTAATGCTACAACAAGAAAAAGGTATATTTATGGTAAGCAAGTAACATTTGAATATCCCTCCTTGGTAGCTTTTCATTCTTATTAAGTCAACCAGTACAGTTAAATGAACATATTCTATTTATATAAATGCATGCAGGAGGGAGCAGATACTGTACTGGTTGTTGATATGGGAATTATACACAGATAAATATAATTTATATGAGGAATGCTTTGGTATCCTTTTAATTTCTGGATTGTACAGAGATGTCCCCAGTTATGCTGACACATTAATAGATTAGTGCATGTGAGGGGCTTTAAAGGTAATTTTCCTTCATGGAACCACTGCAGTATATAATATAATGTATCCATTATAGAGATGAGGTATTGTGGAGAAATAGGAAAGTGTGTGTAGGTATGAGGCAGAGAGAGGCAAGACAGAGAAAATATTACAAGACAGGTGTAATGGGACAGCGGAAACAGAAATAACTGTAATTGTATTTTTACCTTATTAATGTAATAAAAGGAATAGGAAACATTAGGTAATGTGATAGTTTTTATTAACAAAAGATTACAGTGTTCAAGCTTTCAAACCTCACAGGGTTGTTTTTGCGATGTGGCAGATGTACAACAGGTCAGATAAGTTACAATATTGTAGTATGAGGATTTAGGGTGTGAATAGGGAAATAAGATATAATATAGGAATTTATATTCTGCATGTGGTACTGTAGCTGAGCTCTGTATTGTGTGGGCAGTGACTTACAAGTTGTATAGAATATACCTAGGAGCCCCTGCAAAGGCTGATGGCTGGAAAGTGACAAGTTACAGTAATGATGGGAAAGGATAAGGGAGAAGAAAATACAAGAAATATAACCTGCACTTCAGCATATACTAATCATTGTATCCGGTGCTCAGTCCCAGTACCTCAATCACCAGGTACACAGAACATACATAAAACAGGTAAATCAGACCCGCACACAGAATACAATACAATAAAATACTAACTCACTGAGTGATTATAAAAGAAAATACTGCACCGACACACTTTATTCGAGCAAATACCCAGTATGTACCTGGCAGATACCTGGAATGCGCCGCTCCTCACCTCTGACAAGCCCTGTTGCGTTTGCCTTCCCAGCCTGGGTTCATGCCTGGCTGACGGGCGGCTGATCTGTTAAATGATAATGATTAGGATTTAATAGGCTGCAATGCTTCGCGTGTCTACCAGATGGCATAAATTCATGAATTGTAATGCAGTATATATATATATACTGTGCAGTATTGCAGCCAGCGGGAATAAAATGCTTCAATCCCTGCCTGGAAAATACCTCAATGCACTCGGGCAGAAAACAGTCACAAACCTCAATACACCCGGGTATACCCGAATTCGTGGGACTAGCCGAGCTCGAATAAAGTGTGTCGCCAGTGTACGTTTAATGCGTAATTACAGAAATAGTTAATATGCAAAAACCTGTGAATCTAACATCATACAAAATAGATAATATAATCCACATAGAATATAATAACAAGTACAATGGAAGAGGTGCATATAGTAATCCCCACACAGATGTCCAAAGCAATGCCAGGGTTGCAGGGCTTCCCTGCAGGCTTGTGCCTGAGGAGAGGGCAGGGAAACCCTGATATGTTAGCTAGTTTTTATTGTATTCTGTGTGCTGGTCTGGTTTAAGTTTTTTAGTGGAGAAGAAATGCATGTTCCTGGCACTTGTCACTGAATTCCCCTCAGGGTGTCAGGCAGCACAGCACAGTTGAATAGAGAGACAGAAAGGGACAAATAAGAGATTAAGAGATTATACAGAATAATAAGAGATGATACAAATCAAAAATCGTAGAAGAACATAGAAAAAGCAGCAGTGAGAGCTCAGGCTATAGATAGCTGGAGAACTGCTGACCCTGTAAGGCATGTACTGTTTCCTTGTGCCCTTATTTCCTGTATAGCAGCAGTAACAGAAACAGTACAGTATGTTATCACTGACATCACTAGTCTCATGCTAAGTCTCAGGAGCCATAACTATGTAAGTTATTCTGTGTCAGGTATGTCCTTTCTCTGACTGTAAAAGCTCCAGCCCCGTGCCTGAAGCCTGCAGTATGAGCTGATTCTGCCCGCCTATTGTATTGTACCTGCTCCTGGAACTGTAACAGCTCAGGGCTCTGGTTACAGGCGCTGGCACTGACACTAAGGATGATGGCATTTGGTAAAGCCTCCTCTGTCTGACTCCCTGCCCTTTCTCTAGCACTTTCCAATACCTCACTGAAGAATTATTCATCATAAAAAAGTCTAGCACCAACAGCAGGGGTATAACAATGCTCTTATATGTATTGAACATGCATAATCAGCATTGCACAACATGCAAGGCTTCATACATTGTGTATTCCATATATAAGCCTTGTCAGCAACTATGTTACTATGTGCTGTACTATCATTATGTCATACAATTTACTGTACAGTATGTTACTATGTGCTGTACTATCATTATGTGATACAATAGATGTTCCAGTGTTGAAAAAGAAATACAGTAAACTCTGGATATAAGGGCACTGTAACTAGCGGCAATGTCTATCTGCACATATTTAAAGTTCTTTTAAGCATTTATATAGATCTGTAAATGTTCCAAAATATAACCCTCAGTCCGGATCCTCAATCCCTTGGAGTCTCACTCACTCCTTATCCATTCACAGTTGTTTTTTCCCTCTCTTGGCAAACATTTATTTGTTTTTGGACCACATCAGGAGGGTATTGTTGTACAAAGGAGATTTCTGTATGTTCTTCATATATATATCTTCTTGGAGGGGCATGGAGAGAATAACATTAACGGTTAGATTGGTGATCAATCCTTTAACGCAAAATATTAAAATGATTATGACAACAAACATACATACACATATAATCAGCACCACACACAAATTTCACTTCTAGTAATTTAAACCATGTGCCAAATCCCAAATTCCTGCAATAGAATACTTTTCAACGAGTCTTCCAATTTAAACACTATTCTTTTTATACCTACAGTAGTATATCATATATACTTTTAGCCATATTGTCAGATTCTTAGGTACAACATTCTACTCCACCACTACACAAACATTTCTGCTCTTATAATTACATTCGTTTTTAACTCTACCAAACAAAAAATAAAATCTTCTGCACAATACATAGTATAATTACACTTGATATACCTACATATATCATAATCAAATTTGAATACCTAGACTTGGGTAATCTGAACAAACAAAATATTCCCACATTTTATCTCTTTGATCTTTCATTTGATATAAATATATATATATATACATACGCATCTTCTGAATAGATATACCGTACTATACTGAAAACTCTATCTAACTATAACATATAAAACCAATACTAGTTCAGATCTTCTATATTAATGGTTATAAAGACATTGGATCTTAATATATCCCTTAATATAGATATGAGTATATAGCTCACTCCTCCTCCTACAACACTTAAAAAAATATATATATACCAATATAACTAACTAAAATATTGATACTAAAGCCATCCTGTATACTAAATCTAATAACACATTTCTCTCCTCTGCTATCTTCCAATATCCTAACACACATAGATATAATAGAATATGGAACCATTTTCATCTTTGTACCACTTACATTTAGTTACCAGATAAAAAATAAAATAATAGAAATAACCCTAATAATAACCTAACCAGGATCCACTGTTCTATTTAGTAGTTTCAAGTCAGAATCCTAAACTATATGTTAGTATCTAAAATATAAAACATAAAAAAATAATTCAGCTATAATGAATATATAAAAATATAAAGTTCTTATTCTTTTGATTCTTCAACCATAAAAAAACTGGTATAAATATATTTTTTAGTTCTTTTAAAAAACGTGTGTAAATGTCTTTTGATCTTTAAAAAACTTCTGTAAATATCATTTGGTTCTTTAAAAACTTGTTTAAATTTCTTTGATTGAGGAAACTCACTTTACAGTGAGTCACATGGAAGATAAGCTTTGCCTCTGTTGTAACAATACTCGTCACAGACTTTCATTTGGGCTGTAATGCGTGTTTTCTTTTAAAAATGTAACCATCATCCAATCTCCAAGCTTGAATAGATACACTTTCAAATTCTTGTATGGAAACTGTACAACTTTGACCTGCAACTTTAACCTGTATATAGAGAAACTGCAAAAAATGTATTAGTTGCATACAATACTTGTCAATTGTTTCATTACAAATAACATAGTCTTTAATAATTAGTTCCTTTGCACTACTGATACTTCTCACAAGTGTCTCATAGGGAGATCATTTATATCTGAGTAGATAATATCTTATCTATACCTAGGAATATATTCCTGTAACATTTTTTTTACCATTTGTCTTTGCATCCACATATAGACAGAGACAGAGCTTAACTCATCCTAAAAATACCTATCATAAACAATACATATCAAAAAATACAAACTCCTGGGTAACACAATACAATTGATCTATAGATTACCAAAAGGGCCTCATGCGCAAAAAATTATTTCTCTACAAATGCTTGATAGCCTCACCCACTTTATATTGTCTGCAGATATCTCCCTTCTCTTGTTTACATATGACCCAATTACTATGTGAACAGTATATAACATTCAAAACTATAGCCAGACCGGGAGACTATTGAGTCCTGTCCAAACATATATCATTATAAATAGCCCTCCTTGCTAATTGGCTTTACACTACAAAAAATTCTGGTAAATAGGGTCTTTGAGATTTATATATGCAGTAATTTCAACATAGCTTATGCCTATGGTAAAAATAAAACCAATAGTAAATCTTTATATAGCATAGACAATAGAAAAACCTTTAGATTTAAAAATCCCAAAACTTTAGATTTAAAATTTGCGTTTAAAACCTCATGCTGGAAACATATAATTTGTCATCGATTTATGCTGCTGTATATCACTCCGCCAGTAAACATCAATATACCAGATGAAGTCTGGATTTCTCAAAAATATATTCTTTAAAATGAGGTATTATACTGTAGGTATAGATCTCAAAATGGGACACCTCCGGAGAGAAAATAGTAAAACATTATAAAATACATCACATATTGGATATACCAAATAAGTATACATGGGAAGGATGTTGATCCAGGCATTAATCCGATTGCCAATTATTGGAGTCAGGAAGGAATTAATTTTTCCCCTTAATGGGGTTTTTTGTTTGCCTTCCTCTGGATCAATAAGTAAGTATAGATATAGAATAAAGTATCTGTTGTCTAAATTTAGCATAGGTTGAACTTGATGGACGTACGTCTTTTTTCAACCTCATCTACTGTGTAACTATGTAACTATGTAACTATGTAATTAAGCTTACAGTAGGAAAATTATGTTGTATAGGACTCCACACTAATTTTCTGTACTGCATTCTTTGCGAAGCACTGAGTATACTTCTGACAGTATACAAATAAAATACTCAGTATTACTCATTTTTATAACCATACATTTTATTTATACATGGTGACACACTCTTTGTATCACTGCAACACTCTTAAAACATTACTCTCGTGTATATTACATTATACTACATATTAATCCTAAACATTATATACTAAAAAACATTTTATACGATAAAATAACATATCAAACATTATACTCCATAACATACAATACCTCTATAAACAGTCTGCTCAGAACAGAAAAAAAAAAAAACCTTTAACCTACTGTCTTGAGCAACTTAGAATTTAAAAAATTGAGCTCCTCTCTCAGCCCGTTGCAGGCTAAAATTTTCATGGCAAATACACAACCAACTTTACAAAAATAACAAAAAACACATATTTCTCACTTATCCTAATAATAATAGTTTGATCCTATAAACTAAATTAATAAACAATTCCTTCTCTTCTTCTGGAATGCAGCTGCACATTCTTTAAACTGTAGAAGGTGTGGTTATCTAGATATGAGCAGAGGGAAAAAGAAAAAAATCTCCTGGATTTAAAAAGCCTCAGTCGTCTGCAGAACGAATGAACTTTTCAAATTCTACCAGTAACTGGGCTAATTATAAAAATAGTAAAGATCAAATATTTCCTGCTTATGCCCATTTTTTTCCCTCTTGCTCCTTTCCACAGATTCCCAAACTCTCCTTTATCCAGTATTGTAATGAATGGATGTTCACCTTTTTTTTCTTTTCTATTCATTTTTCTTTTCATTTAAACTTCGTCGCGAGCTATTAATAACATTCTTATTTTTATGAGCACTTGCAAGTTTCTGGATAGTCATTTTTATATGCATATAATAAACCGGTATCCCCATTATTTAACTTTCAC
>WSYH01002086.1:36085-60900 GCA_036426205.1 Ascaphus truei | reverse complement strand
TTTTATATGCATATAATAAACCGGTATCCCCATTATTTAACTTTCACCCAAGACTCACACACAGATAGGATTCACCCAGATACAATTAATTAGCATATTTCAGGCTTGTTTTTTTACAGGTCTTACAGTATGAAGGGCAAAAAAATAAATTGTCAACTCCTAGACTGCTCCTGTATCAAAAACCCGAATCAGCCACTTATTGCAGTGGGGAAAAGAAAAAAACCATTACCACAGACACACAAGAATCATTCAAACAAACAATCAACCATTCAACCTGTTATCATATTTATACTTGAGAATGTAATAAAACTTTTTAAGGAAAAACTGATTTTCCAAACTTTTGAACCTGTTCCATACATGGACGGGGGTGCGTGACAGGGGGAGTAACCGAACAGGGGGGAGCCCAAGTGTATGATGTGAACGGGAGGGACCCTGGTGGCCCAATCAGCACAGCGGTCACTGTTGAAGCGCCTGTGGCCCAGCAGACGTACCGAAGGAGCTGGGCGAAAGTAAGAAACGTAGTGGAAAGTGCGTAGTGCCAGCGGGGCAAATGGGTGTGCACAAATTGTGGAAGTGCGGCACGGGACTGCCTGAAGGGGGGGCTTGGGGGGCGGGGGTCAGGGGCCGGGCGGGGGCACGTAAATACGAACGTTTATGGTGGTGTTAGACTGTACAGTATACAGTATAGTTGAACGGTGTAGTACGGGTCCATAAAAATGCACTTTAACTGGCCCGCGATGTTTTCTGTCTTTGAAGGAGCCGAGCGGAACTACAAAAGAGAGGGAGGGTGGTGTCGGAAGGTGGTTCGGGGTGAAGTTGGGCAAATTGTGGTTAAATGTGTGAGTATAGGGGTTATCTACACATAGGCATAATTACACAAACCCCCCCTCTCTCGAGAGTAACTACGAATGCAAAGCCGGCCATGACGAAGAAGATAAAGACGGAAACCTTAAGGAGGGTTACTGTTTTATATTATTATAAAGTTTGTTTTATTCCATGATTAATTTGTATTAATGTTTATCTGGTGGGGCCGATGATATCACTTTTCATGAAGATCGGAGTGGATCAAGTGATGCTGAATTGAAATGAATAGGTGGCGTTACGCATGGTAGGACTAGGCCGAGGGGGGTGGGAGGAACGCCTTATTATATCACTAGGTGCCGAGAAACGCAGTAATGAAGGAAGGATACGAGCAAAAAAGATACCAGGTAACGCGAATAATAAGTGCGCAATCAGTTGAGACATACTGGAGTGTCCTAGAAGGAGATTCAAGTTCCGCAAAGTGATAGGCAGGGGCTTGCCTCTTAATCTTGAGGGACCGGGGTGATGTGACTTCACGTTCAAGGGGAGTGATTGGTGAACAAAAGGGTGAAATAGAAACGCAGTAGATATTTCGTGGGCAAACATTGCTAAGCATATCACACATACATGAGACTGCCGAGCGTACTAAACAATGACTAACCGCGAAGACAGACAAAACCAGGAAGCAAGGCATTTAATAAGAATCTTAGTTTAATAGGAGGACTAGATTGAATAAAATGACTGGACAATAACGAGGGAAACGCCAATGCAGGTTGGGGTAAACCATGGAGTACAGACGTCCACAGGACGGCTAAATGTGGTTTACGTGCGGGAGTGTAGATGAATAAATGGAAGTTTATCTCCACGTGTGAGAGAGGTCCTCAGACGCCGGAGAGATGGCCGTGTTGGCGTCCGTCCTTGTTATCGGCTGGTGTCGTGAAAACCTGGGAAGTGAAACGTCCTCCGATGCTCGATGCCGGGGGTAGCCGGGGGGGGGGATGATTGGAGTCGACCGGGACTGTTGGCTGTCAAGGCCGTGGGGAGGCCCGAAAAGCGCGATCCTCAGCAAAATCCTCTGTCGCCGTCACTGGCACAACAATCTGTCAGGATACGTTCAGCGCGTCACCTGCTTGTCCCGTGGGGCCTGCTTGATCCCTTAGATGTCCAGGGGTCCGAGGCAACGTTTTTTTCGGGGTTTTTTTTTTTTGTTGGTGGGGGTGGATTGAAGTGGGGTGCCTCTCACACAAACCTTATCGAATATGTGTTGTGAGGCCAGCCGCGTCTCAAGAAGAACTCATACTTGGGATTTTAGAAATCATATTCTCATGCTGGTCGAGATGCCAAGCTATGGTTCAGAAAAAAGCTATATAGGGCGGTACACTGTATGGTAATCTAACGTAAAGTCCCAAAAGCCTTATTGCCTTTGCTCCCAACATGTGAGGCAGAAAGAGAATAAATAATGGGGGTTTTGTTATTGTTTCATTGTGTCCCCGGTTTATTAAACATACTTATAAAAGGGGGATCATTAATCACATAATGTTTGCTTAAAACGCAATCAATCGCACACGAATGTGGGGGGTGGAGGGGGTGGTGATTGACATAAGTCGGTTCAAATGCCATAATGTTTTGATCCCCCCCCCCAAATAAAAATCACAGTATGGACGGTTCCACCGGCGGGCGCACCTCATAGACGTAACTCATAACTGAGGTAGAATGAGGAATAGATTCAGTAGTGATATGGTATTCTCCGAATATCAGGGGATAATGTTGAAGTGCAGGAGATGCCCATGTCGAGAAAGAGAAAAAAGATGTCATACTTGAAGGGAGTTCGCAAGATGTAGAAGAAAGAATACAGAGATACATAGCGCATGTGTGGTGGGTGTGTCCGAAATGTGATGAGAGCGCATGGATTACTTTAAAAGTTCCAAGATTATACCATACAGAGGCACGGTCATATAGGAGCATAATAACAAAAAAACAGTATGACAAGATAGCAAGTAGCCTAGCAGAAGAAGTAAAATTGATAAGAGTTAGATAGAAGGTGGATACATACAGAGGACGTATTACACGGCATACAATATGACAGATTTAGGACCTAGGTTCCAGATGACCCGCATAGCGGGTAAAAATATTTTATATCGGAAAGACGACCCACGTTAATTAATGTACTACTGTAATTCTTTTCCCTTTAGTATCCTGTATACGTCAGTATGTGTCCTCATATTTTTTTTTATGATAAAATGTAATGCTATCTAGATAAAATTGGCGTTGTTTCATGAGTCATATTATGGTCTATGTGGAAGTCGTTTTAGATATAGGCGTTGCTTTGTGGAAGGGCCCCTGCATGGCGGGGTGCATGGGGATGTCCCTACAATGGTTGGTAACATCACTTGTAACTAAATGACAGAATCAATAACCCCCCCTAATCGTTCCGTTTAAGAGTAAAGTGCGGTGGTGAAATAGATCTGCGCGGGTGGTCTTATGAATGTATGCTTGATTGAGAGAATCTTTACATAACATTGTTTTGGAGATAAAATACTACATAGGAATCAATAAATGGTCGAGGTAATGTGAATTTAATACCTGTTTATGAGTAGTCTTCCCCGGGGGTTTATGGGGGGCATTTATGTTAAGTTTAAAGAGGAACAGGAATAGAAAATGAGACAAGTTAAGTGATATTTACCTGAGTTCAGATAAGTCAAAGTTAAAAACCTGTATCATCAAGTAGTCCAGGCGGTCAGTCGCAATTCCTCTTTGAGAACAAGTACCTGTAAATGGCGTTTTGAAATTGAGCTGTAGAGGTGTGCTCTAGGGGAGTTTCAAGTATGTACATTGTATCTCCCAAGATTCATGCTCAGGACTCTTTAGTGGAATATCTTCAGGGTCGTATTAATATGGAACGTGACGTCGGACCCCCCCCCCCCCCCTCCCCGATCACTGAGCGTTGATTGGTAAAACTATTGTCCGACGTTTCCCTTATCATTCGGTAGGTGACATTTTTAAAGCTTTCCCAGGTGGGGTCTGGTGTGTTAATTTGATGGGTTTGAGGTTAAGTGCGATTTAAGGAATCATTAGATAGTGGCAACGGTATTTCAAAAATCTTTTGAACAAGCTCAGGAAAAAACTCGCAAAGTTGTCTTCCTGACAATGAACCAGGTGAAATCACAAATTTTGATGGCATCTTTAAGCCAGAATGAATCCCGGGAAGGGGGCTGTTTAATCATCCTGGAATAGGAATGGGACACACGTTAGTATCATCGTGGTTTCCATTGGATTCCTCTGTTTCTTTCTGTCTTTCTCTCTTTTGTTGTGTATGTTGTTTTGGGGCCTGGTGGGGGTTCCTTCTCCCTCAGGGTGATAAAACCGAAGATTGGAGGGAGGCCCCCTTCCCCTAAAAAAATAGTCAATTGCTTTTTAGGGTTGAAAATTTTGAAAAAATTTGTTCTCGGGGGCCCGGGTCTTTTCCTCTCTTGTTGTGACGCTATGTGTATTCGATTCTCTTTGTCATCAAATGCTAGTCAGGACGGTACCGTTCCTCCTTGTTTTTTCACTGGGAGGGGATGGATCTTGGAGGTCGTCTTTCCGTAGGTCTTGGGGGAGTACCCTTTTACGAGTCGGGGGGACACGGTCCAATGTCCGCCGGTCTCGAGGGGACAGAATAAAGACTGGTATTTTTGATTAATTATTGGGGTGATTGTGTAAGAAATTGTCTTTGCCCGCCTTCCTCCCTGTATGGGTTGTACTGTCCCCTGCACATGTGAGGAAGTGTTATTCGTGTCGGAGTTTTTTACCGTTTGTGTATTGACAATAAGCTCTTTTTTTGTCTTAGTGTAGGACAACTTTCCTATTATTCGGTACTAGCTTTTCGAGTGACCCAAGCACATTTTTAAGTCAAGGTTCACCCATCTCTATAAAAAAAAGCACTTTGGAAGAGATGTTTTTTCCTTTTCTATTATCTAGGTTTTTTTTCTAATTTTAGAGTAAAAGAGGGAGAGCTTTATCTTTCTTACAAAAAACAGGAGGGCTGTTTGGTCTAGAGAGTCCCGTCTCCTTAATCTTTGCTTCATGATCATCTAATTGATAAACTATTGTAATAGGGTTGTGGTTTGTTTTGTTCAATACAAATCATAAGATCCTTGTGAGCCTTGTTTCCCATGGGCAGTTGATAACCATTTGTCTAAAAAATCTTTATAAACTTTCCAAAGATCAATTGATTGGATTGTGTTTGTGGTCGTGGTGGTAAATGAGTGCTAAGGCCACTTGGTATTCTTTCACAAACACAACATTATAATTGGTTCCAAAAGGTAATAAGAAGTACCCACCATTTTTTAAATGTCTTTTAGTAAATAGTTGGGGGGTGTTCAAGTACAAAGAGATCTTCAACCGGCATGGGTATAGGGAGCACGGTCCTGGTAAGGGGATGGGGGCCACCGTCGACGATGCCGTGGCGGTTGTAATAAAAAAACGTGGTGGTTCGGCAAAAAAAATGTGCCGGCGGCGGAATTTTGTAGAGAAAAAATTATTTTACGTTTGTTTTTTTGTGGTTGGGTACTGGGCGTGCGTGCCGATATTGATGGTACAGGTCTGAGAAGCGTCTCGGTCCCATCTTCGTCCAAGGGCCCGGTGTTGAGACGGTGGCGAGGACAGGGGCGAGCTCGATGCACAATTACCCTTCAAATCGATTCAGCTCTTCTCCCTTGTCGTCATGTGCTCGGTGCTTCCGTCTGCGAGAGAAGCTCCCTGTAAAGGTAGGACCGTGTGGGCTCTGTTTGTGTTTTGTCTGTGTAGTTAGAGCTTTGGGGAATGAGCGCTGTGTGGTGTGTATCAGGAGTGGTTCGCGTGGTGGTGTGTGTGTGCGCAGTGTGCTGTGGGTGTCATCAATGTGCCTGTGGAGGGTGGTGGAGGGGGCAGGTGGGGTTCGGTGGGTCATGTTCTGTGTGGTCTGTTAGTGTGGTGTGAAAATTGTGGTGGTTGGGTGTGGTGTGGGTGTTTTTGTTTGGGGGGTGTGTTTGTTGTTTGTGTGTGGATGTGAGATGTGTTGAGTAGTGAGGTGGGTATTGAAAAGAGTGCATTGGGTGGGTGTGGGAAAGTGTGTGGTATGAGTTGATGAGTGTGGGGTGTGGTGTGTGTGATTAGACAGGTGAAAGTGTGTGATGTAGTTTGTGTCATGTGTGCTGGCGTGTGTGCAGAAGGATGGTGCGTGAGATGTGGTGGCCCTTTGGGGTGGGGTCTGTGAGGATTCTAATGTGGGGGTGTGCATGTGGAGAGTCAGATGTTGCGAAAATGATTGTAGCATAGTGATGTGATTGGTATAGCAGGTGCTTTCTCGCCTTTTATGCTAGGTCACCTTTTGGATAAAAAATTGTGAGATCGGGCGTATGGTGGTTGTATTATTAATCACATTAATACTGGTCTGGACACACTGATCCACATTTGCTTCTTTTTGGGCATGATTCAGACGACGCTCCCCCCTGGATCTCGAACTAGCCAGTGCAACTTCAAACTTTTGAAACCATCTTTTCTACAGGGGGGGTCGAGGATGCAAGAGGAATGGGTTGTTGGAATGCCTTGAGTGTTTCATAGTATTTATTAATATTGTGTTCTGATTCACAAAATGTTTTTCTGCGACACAGTCTGAATGGTTTTAAACGTTAATTCTGGTATTGATAGATTATTTGTTGGCACTGTTTACTTTGGGATTAATAGTAGTGCCATCGGTAAGGCGTGTTTTTTTGGGTAACTGTAGTGGAATAAGTGCTGTAAGACATTGGTGGTAAGACGGGCTGGGCAAGGGCAATACAATCAGTGGTTTGCGGGATTCAATAATACGGGTTTAACCCCTTCACAATGCCACAAGTGGTGCGAGGTTGGTGTTAGATCAACCATTGTTATACCGGGGTGTTGATGATGAAGTTGTCATAATTACCCCTCCAATCTTGCACAAGCGACAAGCACAAGTTGCCCGTATGGCTCAGAAAGGGCACCTAGCAGCCAAGGGTACCTTTATTATGTCCTGGGGTGGTAGCCCCTCAGCCCATCAATCACACCCAGGTAAGGACGACAAAATAGCAAGTAGCTCCCCTGAATGTACTGGTGGACTGGGCTGCAGGGCATCTTCATAGAGGTAGGAGAGGGACCGCTGCTGCAACGGCCGTGTATCATAAGAAATGGAGGGGACGGACTAGGCCGAGGGGACATGGCGGGGGGCTGGTAACCTGGCTCAGGAAAGAAAAACGATTATGCTACAACGAACAAGAGAGCTGGCCAACGGGTGGGAGAGAAAAAACAAGGGCTCTTTCTGGACCGCACCGGCGCATGTGTAGGTGATTGACTCGGGGTCGCTGTTACGGGACGCCAAGAAGTGTTCGGTTGGGACGGCGGGAGAGCAGTCATTTGTGCCTGTTAGGGTCGGTCGCGTAGGGCTTATAGGTAGTAATTGTATAACAAGAGGGGCTGCAGCGGGCAGAATATTAACAAGTGGACCGAGAAAGCGAAGCCATACACGTTATGTTGTGGCAGCCTGATGCGCGACGGCAACTTGGAGGGGTGGAAAGAATGCCAGATAACAAGTACAAGCCGGACAGTAGGGAAAAACGTTGGTTGCGTACGTTGGGCAACCGGCAAGGTACTGGTGGGTATGAGCTGTGTAGAGGAAACTGAGGCTGATAATGGTGATCATATGCATTCTAGCTGTGTTTGATGTTATGTAGGGTATGGGTGTGTCAATTATTAGTTTTGTGCTTAGAAATATCATATACTATAGTCTGGTGTGGTGTTTAAACCGAGAACATTGTCCTGTGACGGGTTATCCAACCTGTTTGAGGGGATCTCGCGCAGACGTGGGAGGTGCTGAACATCAGATGGATCAGGTACATCCCCAGCTTCCAGCAGCTTCCACAGATCACCTCCTGTGAGCCACAGGTAATGCACTACACACACGTAGCCGCCATATGCCCAGGGGGGTGTGATGGCACTTCGAGGACAGATTTGAACGGTGACTCTTCAATCCAATTGACGTATAAGGGGTGTGCTCGGACGGGAGTATTACAGGTGCATTTAAGCAGATTGGTTGTAATCTTTTAATACCGATGAAGCAGCAGCATTGTGTGTCTTTGGGAAGGTGTCGGGGCTAGTTTCCGGCAGGCCTGGGGATGCCCCGGCATGCTACCTCCCGGTCCATAAGATCGCGTGCCGCAGCGTCATCGACACGCTGTCACGCTTCACGGTGCCTGCGCCCCATGCAGGGCACGACCGGGTCCATGGCTCCAACGGCGGGGGGAGGCGGTGTGGATGGCCTGGTTTGGTCCCGCTAGGGTGTGTGGGATGGGCTGGCATGGGGTTCCGGGGGACCCGGAGGCGGAGGGCGCCGTAGGGAAGAAGCGGGAGGTAGAAAGCCCGGATCAGGGAGGGGGGATGGGCGCTCGCTGGGGCTGGATTCTTCGGCGTGCGCGGGGGGAGAGGCGCGACGCATGCAGCGCCGGTGCGTGAATTGCTCTGCTCAGGTAAACAGTTTAGTACTTGCTGGGAGGGGGGGGCTTTCAACAGATGATACGTGTGCGAAATGCTCGGGATAGGGGGAAGGGCAGGCGTGGGCGTCGACTCAGTGCAGTAGAAGTCTTGAAGGAATCCAAAATAGGTGTGCAGGTGTGGATCAGGCGGGAGCGTTAGGATGGGGTGGTTGTGCGATGGTGCACCGCATTGTACGTGGTTAAGAAATACGGGAATGTTGTAGGTGGTGTACCGGTGTTGTAGAAACTTGGGTGAAGGGAGGTAGACATAACCGGGTTCTGCGTGTTTCCCCCGAGGCTGGGGACCGCCGGGGGCGAAGGGCCTTTTTGTCAGAGAAGTAGTACGGGAATCGAGTCGTCTGCAACACAAGATCCCCAGGAAATTATGAAGGTGATTCCCCGCCTCCCTTCACCTCGGGGGCCCATCCCCCGGCCCCGAGTCAGCGGAGTGGTTACCTCTTATTGCGTCATACATATCTCCTTGCGTTTGGGTTTAAATTAAATTCAATTCTTGGCCATGTCGTGTATCCGACTGGTTTTGGGGAGAGGTTAGTATACACCAAAGAAGATGTAAATTGAAAAATAATATGATAATTACATGCATGGAGGGCGTTGAAACTGATTGTCAATGAGTGATCAATTTTTCTATAATGGAGGGTGGGTAGATGGTCCCCGGGACATAAATGACATAAATTTAACGGTTGCCATAGGTAAGTTGGTAATGATAAGAAGTGTAGGTTGGAGCGAGCCACCGAACGATGGATAGACATAGGGGGGTTAAGGGCGTCTGATGACAAGGGTAATTAGAGGTTATAATAGGTCCGCTGATATTTGTGATTAGGGCATAAGCTAATTATATCCCCCGTCTGACGGACAGCAGAAAAGCAGTCCGAGTATGGAGATGAACTAATTGCGTAGTAACAGACAAAGAATATGGGTAAAAAATTTCCGACAGGTGTTTGTGTTTGTATAGGTTCTTAAAGTTTGTGTATTATCCGCATTGTGGGCTTTGTCCTCGGGGCACTCACGAAGCCGGCATGGCTGTGAGGACGGGGGGAAAGAGACACTTACGGGCGTCCCCGAGGGACGGCACCAGAATTCCGAATCAGGGTGTTGGCTCTGAGGGGTGTGGGGAAGGGGTCTGTGTGCGGAGACCCAATGATTGTAAAGTTGCTGGCCGCTGGGCGCCAAACACCGCTCGGGAGCAAATCACTGTATCATGTGGGAATAGGCGGGGAAAGGGAGGGTGAATTCCCCTATCATGGGAACTGCGTGGCTTTTGTAGAGAACGGCGAGTTGTGAAACTCTTGTAAAAGGCGCATAGCC
The DNA here is from genome assembly GCA_036426205.1 of Ascaphus truei. NCBI lineage: Eukaryota > Metazoa > Chordata > Amphibia > Anura > Ascaphidae > Ascaphus > Ascaphus truei. The sequence goes on along the minus strand of WSYH01002086.1, from coordinate 51,265 downwards.
GTAAACGCGTCAGAGTGTATTTTCTCCCCCCCCTTTATACATGTCCAATAAATTTATATTTTTAACCCTTCACTGCTGGTGCTGACCCCATCCTTAGCTGTGCTCCGCTGCAATCTTTGGATTTCAAGCTTCTGTTTATACTCTCTGCGTGATGCACGCACCCATGGAGAAAGGATCAAAGAAGTTGAGTATTGTATCTCCCCCATTAATGGATCCAAGGGGAGTTGCTGACTGGGAACAGTGCTGAAGGTAAGAGTTTAAAGTCTTGTGAGGTGCCAAAAGGCATTAGATAATCTTCTTCACTAAAAGACATTATATCTCATGACATACTCCTGCTTTATATGCACTGGGGTCCAATACTCCTAATAGTTGCAACAAACTTCTCCGCATCTTGGTTATATGTATAGACCATTCATCTTGCACCTCATCTGTTGAAGCGTCGCTTCTGGGAATTTCTCCCATTCTCCATATGATCTTTTAAATGAAAACGCCAGCAGAACGCAGGGAAGAATCTCCCATCTCACGTGTGTTTTGTCCAGGTTTGTACAGTACTCTCAGCGTCTGACGTCACCTTCCGGTACACCGCGTCTGATTGAGGTCTCCCAGACTCTCCCACTCGGTGCGTCCCTGTCTCGCTCCTGCAGATTCTTACACCCTACGCTTCCTCAGTCCATGACACCCGAAGGTGATGTCAGACATCAAGAACACGGTTTTGTTTAAAAGATCTGACACAAATAATATTGTTGAAATGAAGATAGCTGTTTATATATTGAAATGGACTGGTGGGTCTCTGGAGAAGGATTGAAGGGTGATGTTCAGTTTCCATTTTGTAAAGTCAGTCTGCCAGTATCCATTTTGTGTGAAAGAATGTATCTGTTGTGAATGAGAGATTTCGCTCCAAGTTGATTTACGAATGTGTCTAAGTAACGGCCACTGTTCTAGTGAACTTGGTACCTGGTTCCTATACAAGCTGTTTTGAGGCTAGTTTTTAACCAGGTTTAATGAGCTGTAATATGATTGGTTTAAGAATTAAGGAGTGGTTAGTGTAATCTGCCTGGTAAAAGTTTTAGACAAAAGAACCAAGAATGTATAAAGAGGCTGCCTGGACACTCCCTGGCAGAGAGAGTCTTGTAGACTTTTGAATGAGTATGATCATACTATACTTTGTATTGAAATAAACCTACTTATTATCAACTGAACCCTGTTTGTCAATTTTGGAACATTGTTTGGCGACAAGGATGGGATTTCCAAATCTCAGACATTTGGACCAAAGGAGACGAATGGTTCTCATTGAGACACCCCACTCTATGAACAAGGTAAGGCATCTTATTCAGGCCTTTCGTTTGGAGAGTTGGGTGTTTCATGATGAGGCCATGAAGTTTCTGAAGGTTAGTCTGTCTGGGTGACGGAATTTCAATATAAGTAGGTTATTGTATAATCAAGTGATATAATACTGTGTTACTAGTGGCTGTGTGGCTTAGTGGTCTGTGTGGCAATATAACGTAATTCTGCAGTTGTTATACTTTGTGGCTCTAAGTGAGATGGAGAATACAAAAAAAAAAATGTGTGACAATATACATTTGCAGCAGTGTGATCTGTGTGATCCTGAGTGGAGAAATTAAAGTCCTGTGTGGATAAAGATCTAGTTGAAAAAGTAAAATAGGTCAAAATAATTCTGTTGAGGGAAAGGAGGGTGCCAGAAAAAAAAAATTAAAAAAAGAGAAAAAGGAAGAAAAATTAACTCCCAATTATATTAATTGCAAGGAAAATGAGAAAACTGGACCTAAAATGAATTTTGTCTTCTCCTTTTTCAAACTGTCTTTAGCCCGAGCCCCCACTTTTTTCATTGAAGGTTTCACAGAAATTGACCAGCTCAAAAGCTATGCAAATTAACATGTTACTTGTTGCTACAATAGAATTCTAAAATGTTTTAAATTAGTTTTAAAGTAATTAAGTATGTAGCCATGTGTAAGATTGTGTGTACATATCTCTTTCTCATGCTGGCAGTAAACCTGGTAAGTATGCAGGATTGCCAGCAACAATCATGGAGGTTTTCCCTCAAACCCTGGTGAGGTGTCATATGTCCCAAAGTAAGTGACAACATGCTGTGTATCCACGGTTAGTGACATCAGAGATGTGCCTTTTCCTAGGTGATATAAGACACAGCACTGCCTAAAGTTAGCAGTTCAGTCCTGTTGGTGTTTCTGACTCTGTTCAGGAGAGTCATGTGGAGGTCTGCAACAGTGTTGCAGAGGTTGATGCAAGAGCTGTGAGTCTGCAGCTCAAAGCAGAGACGACAAGCTGGTGAATCTCCTTGAGGGTAGAGGTGGAGAACCAGTCTATTAGAGGAGAAGGAACCTTCCTAATGAGTCAGCAGCAAAGAATGAGCGACTGAGCTGTCTGCTGAAGGGGCAGCTGCCTATCCATCAATAAGATGCCCTGTTTCACAACAACCCTCATGTGTAGTGTGGAGTGATTACACAGAGGAATGCACCACAGAGGAGTTCCTCATCAGAACCATCCCCATGCGGACGCAGGATCCTGATGAGGTGGAGGCGCTGCACTGGATATAGGTAGGACTCGCACACACACTACCTCAGCTGCCTGTCTGTTGACAATCCCCAACAACCATCATGCAGGAGACTAGGAGTCTTGTTGCCAACAGGTGCACCACCAGACACGACCATGTAATGGGGGCTTGTTAGACATAGGGCCAATGTGAGGTTGGGTGGGTCAGGCTGGCCAGAAAATCCGTTACATGTAGATTATAAAAGTTTTCAGATTAGTTAGAAGAATAAGAATAAAAGAGTATATTCTTATTAATTAATTTTTGTAGGGATAAGAATCAAATGGTATTTGTTTTTTTCTCAGCAAGAATGTAGGTAAACAATGCAATACTTTTTAATGTTGTCTTTTGGTGTCATGCAAAGTTTTAAGTTAGAAAGTCAGTATTTTTATCAGAAATTGCAAAGCCTCTAAAGAGATGCAGGCATTGGCTAAAAAAGGTATAGAGCAAAAAAGTAAGAATTACAATTTTCCCAATTTAAAGTTAAGATATGCTGATCAGTGAACACGCCTATGGAACATTTCACAAAAAATAAATTGTCAACTCCTAGACTGCTCCTGTATCAAAAACCCGAATCAGCCACTTATTGCAGTGGGGAAAAGAAAAAAACCATTACCACAGACACACAAGAATCATTCAAACAAACAATCAACCATTCAACCTGTTATCATATTTATACTTGAGAATGTAATAAAACTTTTTAAGGAAAAACTGATTTTCCAAACTTTTGAAACTGTTCCATAGGCGTGTTCACTGATCAGCATATCTTAACTTTAAATTGGGAAAATTGTAATTCTTACTTTTTTGCTCTATACCTTTTTCTAGCCAATGCCTGCATCTCTTTAAGAGGCTTTGCAATTTCTGATAAAATATACTGACTTTCTAACTTAAAACTTTGCATGACACCAAAAGACAACATTAAACAGTATTTGCATTGTTTACCTACATTCTTGCTGAGAAAAAAACAAATACCATTTGATTCTTATCCCTACAAAAATTAATTTAATAAGAATATACTCTTTTTATTCTTATTCTTCTAACTAATCTGAAAACTTTTATAATCTACATGTAACGGATTTTCTGGCCAGCCTGACCCACCCAACCTCACATTGGCCCCTATGGTCTAACAAGCCCCCATTACATGGTCGTGTCTGGTGGTGCACCTGTTGGCAACAAGACTCCTGAGTCTCCTGCATGATGGTTGTTGGGGATTGTCAACCCAGACAGGCAGCTGAGGTAGTGTGTGTGCGAGTCCTACCTATATCCAGTGCAGCGCCTCCACCTCATCAGGATCCCTGCGTCCGCATGGGGATGGTTCTGATGAGGAACTCCTCTGTGGTGCATTCCTCTGTGTAATCACTCCACACTTACACATGAGGGTTGTTGTGAAACAGGGCATCTTTATTGATGGATAGGCAGACTGCCCCTCTCAGCAGACAGCTCAGTCGCTCATTCCTTTGCTGCACTCCATTAGGAAGGTTCCTTCTCCTCTAATAGACTGGTTCTCCACCTCTCCCCTCAAGGAGATTCACCAGCTTGTCTGTCTCTGCTTTGAGCTGCCAGACTCACAGCTCTTGCATCAACCTCTGCAACACTGTTGCAGACCTCCACATGACTCTCCTGAACAGAGTCAGAACACCAACAGGACTGAACTGCTAACTTTAGGCAGTGCTGTGTCTTATATCACCTAGGAAAAGGCACATCTCTGATGTCACTAACCGTGGATACACAGCATGTTGTCACTTACTTTGGGACATATGACACCTCACCAGGGTTTGAGGGAAAACCTCCATGATTGTTGCTGGCAATCCTGCATACTTACCAGGTTTACTGCCAGCATGAGAAAGAGATATGTACACCAATCTTACACATGGCTACATACATTAATTACTTTAAAACTAATTTAAAACAATTTTAGAATTCTATTGTAGCAACAGTAACATGTTAATTTGCATAGCTTTTGAGCTGGTCAAATTTCTGTGAAACCTTCAATGAAAAAAGGTGGGGGCTCGTGGGCTAAAGACAGTTTGAAAAAGGCAGAAGACAAAATTCATTTTAGGTCCAGTTTTCTCATTTTCCTTGCAATTAATATAATTGGGAGTTAATTTTTCTTCCTTTTTTCTCTTTTTTTAATTTTTTTTTTCTGGCACCCTCCTTTCCCTCAACAGAATTATTTTGACCTATTTTAACTTTTTCAACTAGATCTTTTATCCACACAGGACTTTAATTTCTCCACTCAGGATCACACAGATCACACTGCTGCAAATGTATATTGTCACACAGTTTTTTTTTTTGTATTCTCCATCTCACTTAGAGCCACAAAGTATAACAACTGCAGAATTACGTTATATTGCCACACAGACCACTAAGCCACACAGCCACTAAGTCACACAGTATTATATCACTTGATTATTACAATAACCTACTTATATTGAAATTCCGTCACCCAGACAGACTAACCTTCAGAAACTTCATGGCCTCATCATGAAACACCCAACTCTCCAAACGAAAGGCCTGAATAAGATGCCTTACCTTGTTCATAGAGTGGGGTGTCTCAATGAGAACCATTCGTCTCCTTTGGTCCAAATGTCTGAGATTTTGGAAATCCCATCCTTGTCGCCAAACAATGTTCCAAAATTGACAAACAGGGTTCAGTTGATAATAAGTAGTTTATTTCAATACAAAGTATAGTATGATCATACTCATTCAAAAGTCTACAAGACTCTCTCTGCCAGGGAGTGTCCAGGCAGCCTCTTTATACATTCTTGGTTCTTTTGTCTAAAACTTTTACCAGGCAGATTACACTAACCACTCCTTAATTCTTAAACCAATCATATTACAGCTCATTAAACCTGGTTAAAACTAGCCTCAAAACAGCTCTGTATAGGAACCAGGTACCAAGTCTCACTAGAACAGTGGCCGTTACTTTAGACACATTCGTAAATCAACTTAGGAGCGAAATCTCTCATTCACAACAGATACATTCTTTCACACAAAATGGATACTGGACATGACTGACTTTACAAAATGGAAACTGAACATCACCTTCAATCCTTCTCCAGAGACCCCACCAGTCCATTTCAATAATATATAAACAGTATCTTCATTTCAACAATATTATTTTGTCAGATCTTTTAAACAAAACCGTGTTCTTGATGTCTGACATCACCTTCCGGGTTGTCATGGACTGAGGAAGCGTAGGGTGTAAGAATCTGCAGGAGCGAGACAGGGACGCACCGAGTGGGAGAGTCTGGGAGACCTCAATCAGACGCGGTGTACCGGAAGGTGACGTCAGACGCTGAGAGTACCTGTACAAACCTGGACAAACACACGTGAGATGGGAGATTCTTCCCTGCGTTCTGCTGGCGTTTTCATTTAAAAGATCTAGTGGAAGAATGGGAGAAATTCCCAGAAGCGACGCTTCAACAGATGAGGTGCAAAGATGAATGGTATATACATATAACCAAGATGCGGAGAAGTTTGTTGCAACTATTAGGAGTATTGGACCCAGTGCATAATAAAGCAGGAGTATGTCATGAGATATAATGTCTTTTAGTGAAGAAGTATCTAATGCCTTTTGGCACCTCACAAGACTTTAAACTCTTACCTTCAGCACTGTTACCAGTCAGCAACTCCCCTTGGATCCATTAATGGGGAGATACAATACTCACTTCTTTGATCCTTTCTCCATGGGTGCGTGCATCACGCAGAGTAAGTAAACAGAAGCTTGAAATCCAAAGATTGCAGCGGAGCACAGCTGAAGGATGGGGTCAGCACCAGCAGTGAAGGGTTAAAAATATAAATTTATTGGTACATGGTATAAATGGGGGGGAGACAGAACATACTCTGACGCGTTTCAGGCTATGCAGCCCTTTTTCAAAGAGTACAATCGCGTCTCACAAGCCCGCAGTTATGAAGGGGATTCCCCGCCTACATTACCCAGTGATGCCGCGCGGTTTTGGCGCGAGCGCCAGCATACAATTCTATTGGTTGAAACAGACTTCCAATCAGAGAACCGATTCGGAAGGTGCGTCTGGGGCGGCTAAGGTCTCCCGTTCAGCTGCGGGAGTGGAGGAACAGACAAGGGATAATACACAAAGTTTAAAATATACAAAACACAAACATGTAACATATATATTCTTGTTGTATACGCAATTAGTTCATCATATGGATGTGGTCAGGACGTGGGATATAATTAGCTTACTGACTAATCAAAATAGGAGTATAACCTTAATACATTGTATAGAGTTAACCCCTATGTCATATGTGGTAAATAACCTTAATAAATTATATGGAGTTAACTCTTATGTCATATGTGGTAAATACCAATATTATAGAAAAATTGATATAGACAATAGATTTCAAGATAGCAGCATAAATATTAGTCAATTTACATCTCTTTGTGTACTAATCTCCAAAGTCTGTACAGAATGGCAAGAATGCATTTAATAAACCCAAAGAAGGAGAATGATGAATAAGAGTAAATGGATGGGGGGGGGGGGGGGAGGGAAGGGAGGCGGGGAATCCCCTTCATAACTGCGGGCTTGTGAGACGCGATTGTACTCTTTGAAAAAGGGCGGGGTAGCCTGAAACGCGTCACGTGTTCTGTCTCCCCCCCGTTTATACCATGTACCAATAAATTTATATTTTTAACCCTTCACTGCTGGTGCTGACCCCATCCTTCAGCTGTGCTCCACTGCAATCTTTGGATTTCAAGCTTCTACTGCTGCGGCCGAGTTTATTCGAGCATTTGCCCGTTCTCGGCCGCAGCAGTAACCTGGCGCGCGCCAGAGGGTGCCGGGCGCACGCCGAAGACACAGAGGAGCGCCCTCCGATCGGGGCTTTCTCCCTCCCGCTTCCGGGTCCGCCGGGTCCCCCGGAACCCCCTGCCGCCATCCCCCACATCGCGGGAAACCAGGGCTCCCTCGGGGAGCCCTGGACGCGCGTGCAGGGGGCGCAGGCACCCGATGACGCGTGACCGCGTGTCGATGACGCGCGGCACGCCGAGGGAGTGAGGCTAGCATGCCGGGGCATCCCCAGGCTTGCGGAACTAGCCGAACTCAAATAAAATGTGCTGCCTCTGTATTTAAAAGATCTAAACAAATGCTTAAATGCACTGTAATACTGTGAGCACCTTCTAGTTACTTGGATTGAAGTAGTTAAATCTGTATGTAGTGCACATTCCCCCACCCCCTGGGAGATATGGCGGCTACTGTGTGTGTAGTGCATTACCTGTGGCTCACAGGAGGATCTGTGGAAGCTGCTGGAAGCCTGGGGTGTACCTGATCCATCTGATGTCAGCACCTCCACCTGCGCGAGATCCTAACAGTGTTGGATAACCCTGTCACAGGACAATGTTCTCGGTAACACACACCAGGATATGGTATAATGATATTTACTAAGCACAAACTAATAATGCACATATACTACATAACCACACAGTAGAATGCATATTGAAATACAGTAGTCCTACACAGTATACCCACAGTACTTGGGTGCAAGCGCACCAATGTCCTACTGTCCGGCCTACTGTAGGCACTTCCACCCCAAGTGTGTGCGACAGAGCTGCCACAACTAACGTGTGTAGAGTTGGTTCACTTGTTAATATCTGCCGTGTAATACATCACCCAGTAGCGCCGACTAAAGACAAAGAACTGTCTGGTCCCACGCCGTCGTCGTCAGCGACGAGTCCACCTCCACATGGGGTGGGGTCCAGCAAGAGTGTCCCACCGTTGTAGTCTCTTGTTGTAGATCCGTTGAAGCCAGGTTACAGCCGCGTCCTGGCAGTGTCCCTCATTCTTATGCTACAGGGGCAGTGTCCTTATCTACTGAGATTGTCCCTGCAGCAGCCACAAGCTAAACAGGGAGTATTGGCCTACCTGGGTGTGATGGTGAGGGGCTACCCAGGCCATTAATAAAGGTATTTGGCCTGGCTAGGTGCCCCTGAGCCATACTGGGAATTGTGCTTGTCAGCTTGTGACGATGGAGGGGTTAATTAGACACTTAATAAAGGTATTATACCCGGTTGATTAACCCCAACTCGCATTGGGAGTGAAGGGGTTAAACGTATATGCATGACACTGATGTATTTGCCCTTGCCCCAGCCGTCTTACCCCAATGTTACAGCCTATTCCCTACAGTATACAAAAAAACGCTAGATGGCACTCTACTAATCCCAAAGAAACAGTGATAACAAATAATCTATCAATAATAATTAATAAACATTCAATATGTGTAGAAAAACAGTGAATCATATAAAATAAATAAAATATGAAAATAAAGGCAAAACCACTTATCACTCGACCCTGTAGAAAAGATTGTTTCAAAAGTCTTGAAGATGCACTGCTAGTTCGAGATCCAGGGGAGCGTCGCTGAATGCCCAAAAAAGAAGAAATGTGGATAGTGTAATACAGTATTAATTGTGATTAATAAACAAAATAAGGCTCCAAATTTTCTACTCACAAGTGAAGTAGAAAAAGGAGCACTGCATACACTCACATCACACTGCATACACTCACAGCACACTGCACACTGACACACTCACAGCACACTGCACACACTCACAGCACACTGCACACACTCACAGCACACTGCACACACACACACACACACACACACACACACACACACACACACACACACACACACACACACACACACACACACACACACACACACACAGAACACAGCACATTGACAGAACACTGCATACACTCACAGCACATTGCATACACTCACAGCACACTGCACACACACACACTGACACACTGACACACACACAGTCTCACACAGTCAAATACACAGACAAACACACACAGAGACACACTGTCTCTTTAAGGGAGCTTCCTCTCGCAAGACGGAAGCAGAGACAGGGAGAAGAGCTGCAAGATGCCGGGTAAGTGCTGCGTGCTGTTGCCGCTTCCACACCGGGCCTGGGAACGCTGGGAGAGTTCTCAGCTTTCCCCCTCTGGCAGACGCAGTACCACCACAAAAAAAAAACGTAAAAAAATTTTTTTTCAAAATTTCGGCGGACATTTTTTTTGCGACCCCGTTTATAACGCGGTGGTCGCAGGTGGCCCCCGAGGACCGTGCTATAATTGGGTTAAGCTGTACTTGAAAAACTATTTACAAAAGACATTAAAAAATGGTGGGACTATACCTTTTTGGAACAATATAAAGTTTGTGAAAGAATACCAAGTGGCCTTAGATTAAAGAAAAACCCATCAATTGATCTTGAAGATAAAGAATTTTTAGACAAATGGTATCAAGCATTGGGAAAAGGCTCACAAGATCTTATTGATCTTGTTATTGAACAAAAAAAAACACCTATTAAAAATAGATCAAGAGATCAATGAAAGCAAAGAAAGGATAGGTGACTTAGACCAAACAGCCTTGTTTAAAGAAAAAGATAAAGCACTCCAACTAAAATTAGAAAAACTAGAAAAGGAAACTATCTCTCTCAAAGTGAATTTTTTTTATAGAGATGAGGAAGATTATAAAAATGGTCCACCTCGAAAGCTAGTACCGAATAATAGGAAAGTTTTATCACTAATAAAAAAGAGATTATTGTCAATACACAAAAGGTAAAAACTCCGAAAACTTCCTCTAATGGGGAAATAAACCATAAGGGAGGGAAAAGGGGGAAAAGACAATTTTTACAAATCAAATAATAATAAAAAAAGTTATTCTGTCCCTGAGAGGGGAAATTGGAGGTCCGAACGTAAAAGGTCTCCCCCAAGACCTACGGAAGGACCTCCAAGATCCAATCCTCCCAGTGAAAAAACAAGGAGGAAAAGTGACAGTGAAGATTCTGATGATCAAAGAACTAATACACATAGAGTCACAACAAGAGAGGAAAAGAGAGAACAAATTTTCTTCAAATATTCAACTAAAAAGAATGATATTTTTTTTAGGGGAAGGGGGTCCTCCAATCGGTTTTATCCACTGAGGGAGAAGGAACCCCCACCAGGCAAAAAATACACCAAAAAGAGAGAAAGAAACGAGGAAAACGAGGATACTAATATGTGTATTCCTATTCCAGAGATGAATAAACAGGTGATTCATTCTGGCTTAAAGATGCCATCAAAATGTTATCCTGGTTATTGTAAAGGAAGAAATTTGGAAGTTTTTTCTGAGCTTGTTACAAAAGATTTTGAAAAGTTGATATCTAATGATTCCAAATGCACTAATAATCTCAAAAAACCAGAATGGGAAGCTTTAAAAGTATTAACCGAAGATAGGGAAATAGTTTTAAATCAAGCTGATAGGGGGAGGAGGGGGGGGGGGGGGAGTTATATTAAATAGAGAAGACTACATTAAAGAGTCTGAGAGAATCTTGGGAGATACAATTACATATTGCAAACTCCCTAGAGACCCTACAGCTCAATTTCAAAAGAATTACAGGTACTTCTCAATAGAGGAAGGAGAGATGGAATACTTGATGATAAGGAATTTGATTTCTTGAATCAGGTAAATCCTAAATTGCCTATCTTCTATTACCTGTCTAAATTACATAAATGCCCCATCAACCCCCCGGGAAGACCTATCATAACAGGTATAAATTCCCTTACCTCGAATTTATTGACCTATGTAGATATTTATCTCCAAAAATATGTAAAGATTCAATAATCATACATCAAAGACACGGCAGATATTTTAAGAACTCTTAAAGGACAGATATGGGAGGATGATTTGTATTTAGTTACAGGTGATGTTACAACATTGTATACATCCATCAGCCATCAGCAGGGGTTCAAAGCAAAAGATAAAATACTTTCACAAGACCCTAATATGACTCATGAACAAGCCAATTTTATCTTAGATAGCATACATTTTATTCATAAAAAAATATGAGGACACATACTGTACTGTATACAGGATACTAAAGGGAAAAGAAATACAGTATTACATTAATATAACGTTGGGTCTTCTTCCGAATATAAAATATTTTTCCCGCTTATGCGGATTGGAACCTTGTCTAAACGCATACTGTATGCGTGTCATCACGTTTCTGTATGTATTATTTATTAATCAATACTTTTGCTAGGCTTGCTCTTCTTTTCATACTGTTTTTTTGTTATGTGCATGCGTGTATGTCTCATTGGAACCTTGTTTAAACGCATATGCGTATCATCACATTTAGGCACATGCGTGTATGTATGACTTCTCATTCAATTTGAATTTCAAGTCTGAATTTTTTTTTTCCTTTCTCGACATGGGCCTGCATAACAATTCTTGATATTCTGAGAATCAATCACTACTGAATCTATTTAATTCTACACTAGTTATGTAAGTACTTTATGAGGTGGGTGGCATACTGTGATTTTTATTTGGGGGGTGGGGATCAAAACATTATGGTCATGCAACCGCTTATCAACACCCCCCCCCCCCCCCTTCGTGTGTGACTGATTGGTTTTAAGCAACCATTATGTGAAATGTTATACTTATGTTTAATAAAAGGTGACACAATGAAACAATAAAAAACATTATTTATTTTTTTGTCATCAAGTGGAGAAAGGCAAAAGGAGGGATTTACTGTAGATTCACCTACAGTGTACCGTAATATCGCTTTTTTGAAACGTTGCTTGCGCATTGATGAATCTGATTTAAAAATCCAAGTACTGAGTCTTCTTGAGGCCGGCGGTCTCACACACATATTCGCACAGGTTTGGTGAGAGTGACTCCTTCATCCACCCCCCCAACCCCGAAAAAAACTTTGCTGGACATTAAGGGACAAGCAGGGACAAGCAGGTGCAGCGCTGAGTATTGCAGCTTGGTGTGGAGGGACAGAGGAGTGAGGATCGCCGCTTCTTTCGGCTCCGGCCTTGACGCCACGTCCGGTGAAATCACTCCCGGTCCCGGCACGCATCGGAGACGTCACTTCCGGTTTTACGAACCAGGATACACGGAGGAGCACACGGCATTCTCGGCGCTCTGAGGACTCTCTACACGTGGAGCTAATACTTCACCATCTCATGCCAGTAACCTTTCGCCGTCCTGTGAGTGTCACTCAGGTTTTACCCAACCGGATTGGCGTTCCCGTTATTGTCCAGCATTTTATTCAATCTAGTTATATTAAACTAATCTCTTATTACTAGCTTTGCTTCTGTGTTTGTCTGTCTTGTTAGTATTGTTAGTAAGTCTGTGAGTTCATGTCTGTGTGATTATTCTTAGCAATGTTGCACGAAATATCTCTTTTTTCATTTCATGTTCCAATCCCATGAACGAAGTCACATCAGGTCACCTCAAGATTAAGAGGCAGCTGCTTACTTTGGGACTTGAATTACTTCTACTGGACATCCAGGATTCCACCTAATTGGACTTATTAGGCGCCGGTATCTCTTTTTGCCTTATCTTCTTTATACTGTAGTTCTTCTGTCAGTGATAAATTAAGGGCCGGTGGTAATGGTAGCACCTTTCATCACTTCAGCATCACTTGACATTGACATCATGAAAATGGATAATCATGGAAGAATAAAAAATACAAATAATCATGAATAAAACAAATTTATAATAATAAAAACAGTAATAAAATGTTTCAGTCTTTATCTTCTTCGTCATGGCCGCTTTGCATTCTGTAGTTCATTGAGAGAGGGGGGTTTGTGTAAATTATGACTACTGTAGATACACTATACACACATTTCACACAATTTGCACATGCCCCCCTCCACCCACCCTTCCTTTTGTAGTTCAGCAGGCTCTTAAAAGAAAAGAAAAAATGAGGGCAGTAAAGTGCATTTATTGGCAGTTACTACAGTCAAACTATACTGTATACTGTACAGTACACAATAACAAGATTCGTAGTGCAGCAGGCACTGAAAAGAAAAGAAAAAAAATCAGTGCAGTAAAGTGCATTAATTGGAATTGCTTACACTATAACTACAGCATATTGGACTATGCAGTTACTACTGTCAAACTATACTGTATGCTGTACAGTACACAGTAACTGTCTAACTACAGTATACTGTATACTGGAACTCTATACTACATTATAACTACTGTATAACTACTTTATAACAAGATTTGTAGTGCAGCAGGATCTGAAAAGAAAAGAATAAAATCAGTGCAGAAAAGGGCGTATTAAAGACAATCTGTGCCATACTTACCTGTATCATACTTGCTGCACCTGTACTTACCATACTACAGTACTGCACTGTAACTTACTACTTTCCTGATGCCTGCCCATTGCGCTCTATCACAATGGGCAACACGGTCGCAATATGATCTATATATTTATTACATCTTTCTACGGTGAGTACGTTATTCCAAAAACTCAGTATGCCATCCGCCAATTCATCCTTTTTTGATGGTTTCACTACTTTTCAGATATGATCCATCAGCTGATGCCATACCATTTCGATAGGATTGAAATCTGGCGATCTGTCATTGGAGGGGGAAAGAAGGAGAATGAGTTAAAGAGACACACAGTAAACAGTGTAAAAAAATGTGAAACGGTAACCATACTTACTCCGCTGGCGTCTTCACCCAGTTGATACCGCAGGCAAGAATATGCGCACTAGACACAGTGTGTTTGGGATCATTGTCCTGGAAAATCCGGTGACCGTCTGGGAATTCACGTGTGATGTATTCCACAATCTCGGGCACTATTTTCTCCTGAAAAAATTCTTTATTCATGATTCCTGTAACAAGAAAAGAAAAGTGCTCACTAGTACAGTACAGTTCATAAGGCTACAGCATGTGACTTTGTGCATTATTTTACCGTCAAAGATGATGATGCATCCTGGTCCACGCCTAGAGATGGCACCCCACACATGCATCGTCACTGGGTGTTTTGGACGCGGCTTCATAGAGATGCGACCTTTTTTGTGGAATGCAAAGGTGGCAAATCTCTCCAGCGATACAATAGACTCGTCAGTAAAGATGCAATCCTGAAAAGATTCGTCACTTTCGATCCATGCTCGTGCCTGGACCACTCTTTTGATCTTGTTGGCGTCCCTTATCATAGGATATGCTCTGTAATGACAAATAATAATTTTAGAGGTACTGTACAATAAAACCACCCTTTTAACCTACAGTACTGTACTGTCCAATACTAACCTTACACGTCCATATTTCCATCCCAATCGGTTTCTCATCACTTTGATGCTGCTCTGAGATGTGATGATATTGTGTTGTTGCTCAAGAGCGTTCTTGACCCTTGTGGCACACCTCTCATCATTCTCTTCGCTTAATTGGTCAACCAGAAGAGTTGTCGCCCTACCGTGTACAGGAAAAACAACAATTTGTTACAGTAGGGCACCAACATTCCATGTATATATAGGTATATATATATGTATATATACTGTGTTCGCCAAAGCTATACATTTGCACGCCACGGGCGAGTTGATTTAACATCGTGGCGAGCTCCCATTGGCCCAAGCAGCACACGTGTGGTACTAGGTGGCGAGTAGATTTTTTTGTTCGGCGAGTAGATTTTTTGGTGATTTGTCGACCACTGTGTATACACTGGCGACACACTTTATTGCAGTGTGGCCAGTACCGCAAGCCGGGAGATTTTCCGGCTTGCAAGTGGCAGCCCCTCGGCGTGCCGCGCATCTCCGATGCGCGGTCACGCGTCATCGGGTGCCTGCGCCCCCTGCACGCACGTCCAGGGC